>MU721889.1:62271-90219 GCA_026770625.1 Nicotiana glauca
GAAGTCTCGGTGAGCCCCTTATCTTCCATGGGGCTATTTAGTGTATCTTTTGTTATTACAGTTTTCCGCTTTTGAGGTATGGCCGGGCCCTTGTTGCCGGCATAGTCATATTTATTTGTTGTATCCTTAGAGGCTCCAAATACACTAGTGTGGGTTATGTATGGGTGTTGGGGGAGTCCACTATATGTATATGTTTTAATCTTAAAACTTGTGATCTCCTTAAACCGTAACTTTAATGGACTCCTTAAAGCTGGCTTATGTACGGTAAACCTTTGTAAATAAAATGAACCAATGTTATAATATGTATCATGTATTCGCGTCTGTATTAATGAAAGGCCTAGGTCCCGTATTCATATTGGTTTGGGGTAGGAAGTGTTCGATAAGGCTTGCTCTGTCGGGTTCACTCGATTGAGCGCCGGTCGCGCCTTCCGAGGTTGGGGCATGACAGGCAGGCTACTACCGTCAGTTTGTGGAGGGGTTTTCATCTATTGCCGCCCCGATGACCAGGTTAACCCAGAAGGGTGCCCGGTTCAGATGGTCGGACGAGTGTGAGGTGAGCTTTCAGAAGCTCAAGACAACTCTAACTACAGCACTGGTGTTGGTTTTGTCCACAGGATCAGGGCCTTATACAGTCTATTGTGATGCTTCCCGTATTGGGCTTGGTGTAGTGTTGATGCAGGGTGGCAAGTTTATTGCCTATGCTTCGAGGCAGTTGAAGATTCATGAGAAAAACTATCCAGTGCATGATTTAGAGTTGGCAGCTATTGTTCACGCCTTGAAGATTTAGAGGCACTATTTGTATGGTGTGGCATGTGAGGTGTTCACTGACCACAAGAGTCCTCAGTACTTGTTCAAGCAAAAGGAGTTGAATTTGAGGCAGAGGAGGTGTTTGGAGTTGTTAAAGGATTATGATGTCACCATTTTATATCATTCGGGAAGGCCAATGTAGTGGCCGATGCTTTGAGTAGAAAATTAGCCAGTATGGGCAGTCTTGCTTATATTCCAATCAGTCAGCGGCCGCTTGCTTTGGATATTCAGGCCTTAACAAATCAGTTAGTGAGACTGGATGTTTCTGAGCCCAGTCGAGTGTTGGCTTAAACGGTCGCTTGTTCTTTATTATTGAAGCGTACCCGTGATCGACAGTTTGATGACCCCTATTTATGTGTCCTTAGAGACACGGTGCAGCGCGGAGGAGCCACACATGTTACTTTAGATGCTGATGGAGTTTTGAGATTACAGGGGTGAGTTTGTGTGCCCAATATGGATGGACTTCGAGATTTGATTTTAGAGGAGGCCCATAGTTCTCGGTACTCTATTCATCCGGGTGCCGCAAAGATGTATCAGGACTTGCGGCAGCATTATTGGTGGCGTAGAATGAAGAAGGATATTGTTGCATATGTGGCTCGGTGTTTGAATTGTCAACAGGTTAAGTATGAGCATCAGAGGCCTGGTGGTTTATTTCAGACGATTGAGCTTCTTGAGTGGAAGTGGTAGAGGATCACTATGGACTTCGTTACTAGACTTTCGTTGACTCGAAAGAAGTTCGATGCAGTTTGGCTCATTGTTGATAGGCCGACCAAGTCAGCGCATTTTATTCCTGTGGCAGTCTCTTATTCATCCGAGAGATTAGCTGAGATTTATATCCGAGAGATTGTTCGCCTTCATGGTGTGCCGACAACTATCATTTGGGACTGGGGTACGCAGTTTACCTCGCGCTTCTGAAGAGCAGTTCTGCGAGAGTTGGGCACACAGATTGAGTTGAGCACAATATTTCATCCTCAGACAGACGGTCAGTCCGAGCAGACTATTCAAATTTCGGAGGATATGCTTCGAGCTTGTGTTATTGACTTTGGAGGTTCGTGGGATCAGTTCTTGCCTTTAGCAAAGCTTTCCTACAACAACAGCTACCAGTCGAGCATCCAAATGGCTCCTTATGAGCATTTATATGGTAGGCGGTGTCGGTCTCCGATTGGATGGTTTGAGCTGGGAGAGTCTCGATTGATAGGTACGGATTTGGTTCAGGAGTCCTTGGACAAGGTCAAGATCATTCAGGATAGGCTTAGTTCAGCTCAGTCCAGGCAAAAGAGCTATGCAGATCGTAAGGTTTGAGATGTAGCTTTCATGGTTGGTAAGCGGGTATTGCTCCGAGTATCGTCTATGAAGGGCGTGATGAGAGTTGGTGGTCCGTTTGAGATCCTTGATCGAGTGGGAGAGGTGTCTTACACACTTGCATTGCCACCTAGCTTATCAACCGTGCATCCAGTTTTTCATGTATCCATGATTCGAAGGTATCACGGCGATCCAGCCCACGTGTTAGATTTCAGCACTGTCCAGTTGGACAAGGATTTGTCTTATGAGGAGGAGCCGGTAGCTATTCTGGACCGGCAGGTTCGTCAATTGAGAGCCAAGAGTTTTCCTTCTGTTCGTGTTCAGTGGAGAGGTCAGCCCCCAGAGGCATCGACCTGGGAGTCCGAGTCTGATATACAGAGTCGTTATCCTCAACTTTTCCCCGACTCAGGTGCTTCTTTCTTTTGTCCGTTCGAGGACGAACGATTATTTTAGAGGTGGAGAATGTGACGACCCAAAGGGGTCATCAGTTGTTTCCTTACCCTTTCTGTGCTTCCGAGGCCTTGAAAAACCTCATTTAGAGTTACCTCAATTTGCATGCGTAGTCCGGGCGTGTAGCCGGAATTCTATGTGAAAAATGTTAAATTTTGATACTAGTATAAATAAATTTAACTTCAGTCAACATTTTGGATAAACGGACTCGGACTCGTGATTTGACGGTCCCGGTGGGTCCGTAGAAAAATATAGGACTTGGGCATATGCCCGAAATCGAATTTCGAGGTTCAAAGTCCGAGAAATAAATTTTTGTGTGAATTTGTTTTCTCAAAATATCTAAGGGAATTTGAAATGAAAATTGATTAGAACATATCGGTATCGGGCTCGTATTTTGGTTCTGGCACCCGGTACAAGTCTTATATATGGATTAAGTACTTTCTGTGAAGTTTGGTTGAAAACGAACGTCGTATGACATGTTTCGTCTTAAATTGGAAATTTGATGTTTTACGAAAACTTGGAAGAAATTATGAATTTTGAGGTTTAATTTGATGTATATGATGTTATTTTTTTGATTTGATCGCGCAGATAAGTCCGCAGGATATTTTTGAGGTTGTGTGCATATTTGGTTTGGAACCCGAGGGCTCAAGTGAGTTTCAGATAGGCATCAGAGTGCATTTTGAACTTTGAAAAAAATTCTGGTATTTCTGATCTGCATGCGAGGTCACAAATGCAAAGAATCATTCGCAAATGTGAAAGCAGTCACTTTGCTCAGGGATCGCAAATGCGAAATCTAGACATTTGCAAATGCAACATTTCTGTTCGCAAATGCGAAGTCTCCAGTTGTGCCCATGGTTCGCAAATGCGAACTATTGTTCGCAATTCCCATATCTGCAGCCCAACAATTTTTATACTTAGTCGTTTTTGAGTTATTTTTCACCCCATTTTCAAAACACAACTCCTTTGGGCGATTTTTCAAGAACAAGTTTCATTCCAAATCAATTGTAAGTTGATTTTTACTTAATTTCTTCAATCGTTAACATCATTTAACATGTTTTCCACTTAAAATCAATAATTTTCATGGGTGATATTGGGGGTTTTGAGTAAAACCTAGGTTTTCTAAAAATTGGGGACTTGGACCTCAATTTGAGGTCCGATTCAAAACACATTACATATTTGAGTTCATGGGGGAATGGGTAACCAGATTTTGGTTTGAAGCTCAGGTTTTGACCACGTGGGCCCGGGGGCAATTTTTGTATTTTTGGGAAAAAACTTGGGAAATTCATTTTTATGCATTCAAGTTGATTCATTTAGTGTTTATTAAAGTAATTGAGTAATTTGTGACTAGATTTGAGTGGATTGGAGGTGGAATCACGGGGTAAAGTGATAGTTGAGGTTTGAGTGGAATTCAAGGCATCGATGTAAGTGTTTGGTTTAACCCTAGCTTGAGGGAATGTGAGTTGAGTCTTGTTTGCTAGTTGCTAATTAATCGAGTACGATATATAGGCATGGTGACGATTTTCTATACATTGGTGTCAAGCATGACCGTGAGTCCTTATTGGCGGATAGTTTGGTTGTTGTTATGCCTTCCATGCTTAATTGATGGCTTCTATATGTTGTAAAGACCTTGTGAAAGAAATTGTGATCTTGGAACTTCGTGGAGCATTGGCTCGGTTTTGAAATATAAATTGTAAAGGTATATGAGATAAGTGACTCCTTGGAGCTTTAGCTCAAGTGATAATGTGAAATATGAGATGAAAGTGAAAGAAAGAGAAGAGTTAGTGATTTATTCCCTTGCCAGGACGTTGTTTGTTATTGATGTTGTACCCTTGCCGTTTTTTTATTTGTTTCATTGTGTACTCTTGCCGACACTTCTATTTTTGTTTTATTATTCCCTTGCCCTTGTTTGTGATTGTTGATTAGGTGAGGAAGAGTGTTAAAGTACGAAGGGTGATGCCGTGCATTGAACGATAATTGTGGATCGGGTTGCATACCGCAACAGTGTTAAATGATATGGATCGGGTTGCACAGCGCAACAATGATATATATGGATCGGGTTGCACATCGCAACAGTATTATTATATATTGGGATCGGGTTGCACGCCACCATAATTATTGATACAAGTGTGTTTATTTGGGTATTTAGTTCTTGTCCACTGTAAATTCCAAGCTGTCCTTAAATTGTTATTCGGGATTTACTATTAATATTGTTATCTCCCCCAGCATGCTCCCCCTCCCATATTGTTTACTTGTCTTGCATTTTCGATTCCACTGTATATGTATGTAATTAAACAGATTTATATGGTAGTCCAGTCTAGCCTCGTCACTACTTCGCCGGGGTTAGGCTAGACACTTACCAACACATGGGGTCAATTGTGCTGATGCTACACTCTGTGCTATTTGCACAGGTCCAGGTTTCGAGTAGCAGCAACATTAGTACGGGAGCAGGCCTTCAGTCCATCGAGACACCGAGGTAGCCTTGCAGGCATCCGCAGGCTCGGCATCTCCTCTATCCTTACATTAGACTATCATCTCATTGTACTCGAGATAGACAGATTTATGTTTCTTTCAGACTTTGTATTTAGTACTTCTTAGATGTTCGTGAGTATGTGACTCCAGTTGTTGGGTAGAGATACATGTTGAGATTTCGTATTTTTTTTAGCTATCTAAATTTAAGACTTCCGCTTATGATTTTAATTATGTTGCTTTTATTCTAATGTTGTTAATTATTAAAAAGGAACATGTGTTTAATGAAAAGTAATTAAGTTTGGCTTGCCTAGCTCCTATTAGTAGGCGCCATCACGACCCCCGAGGGTGTAAAATACGGGTCGTGACAATGGGATCGGGTTACACGCCGCAAAAGATATGATTATTATTGTATGAGATTAGGTTACACGCTGCAACAGATATAATTATTATTGCGTGGGATTGATTTGCTTGCTGCAACAAATATACAGATGTCAAGTTATTGAGATATTAAGGTTAATTCCGACTGTTATTCTGATGATGCATTTCATGCTACGTTTGTTGTGGTTTCTTAAATCACTTCTTTATATTTTGATCATAATTAATTATCCGTCAATATATATTAAAAATGGAACAATTTGGACTTCTTGAGTGATTGGTGCATCATATGTGATATCTTAAGTTGCTGAAAATTTAGCAGAATTAAATGAAAGAATTCTCAAGTTGTTCCACCCATAGATCATTATGGGTGCTCAAGCACCCATTATCTTTGACTAGATGTAGTATATTTACATAGACAATTAACTAAAAACTTGAATAATTATTGAGTGAACACCCACAACTAAACTTGTTTTTCCTCTTTTTTTTATAATTTTTATTCCCGAGCATCCACGACTTCGAAATCTTGGATCCGCCACTGGTTCCACCTGCAAGTCTTTCAAAATAAAACTCATATCTTATTTTGAGTTCTACGTATTTAAATGGTAATTTCATTTTTACTCTAATTGGTATTTCAAATTCACTCATTACCTTATTGTCATGTAATTTGCGTGAAAAATTATTATTTTTTATTACCTTAATAAATCTCATATTTATCTCGTTAAAAATTTGGTCGATATCCTATCTTTGTATAAATACAATTTATTGAATCTCATATTTCTAAGCTAAATTCAATTGATATTCTATTTGCACAACCTTTCCACTATTTTCCTTATTTGAATCCTAAGTTGGCTTAATAACTCATTTGATGCTTTACTATATTCAATTTGGAAATTGTATTTAAGTGTGTTTAAGTTATTCATTGGTCATCTTTGGTCGATATTGACGCGGAAACTATACACATGATAGCACGGAGATTTTGCCGTGCAAAATTGATTCTGAAGGATGTGGGCACAAGATGACACATGTGTAAGAATTGGAAGTTGTGAATCATTTTGAGATTTCGAGAAGTGGTACCATGGGTAATTACGTTGAAATACATGCCTTTTAAATAATTTAATTGATTTATTTATAATATGATTCCTTACTTGAACCCATTTATATGTCATTATTACTCTGACTATGTTGTTGCATAACTACTTGATTGTCTTCTCGTTGCCTTCCGTGTTCTCATTGTTGATTTGAATTGGAAATTCTTCTATTATGGGCCTTATAATGATATTCTTTCCTTATTAGCTTTATGTAATATTTTGTACAAGTTATATGTCCGGTAGGTGTCTTGACCTGGCCTCATCACTGCTTTACCGAGGTTAAGCTTGATAGTTACTAGGTACCGATGTGGTATACTTATGCTACTCTTCTGCACATTTTTGTGCAGATCTGGGTATCTCAGAGTTGTTGATATTCCTGTTATTTGATCGGAAATTTTGGTGGAGACTCAAGGTACACTTGTTGTCGCGTTTGTAGGCCTCGCAGTCACCTTCTGATACTTTATTTGCACTATTTGATTCTATTCTGAAACAGTTGTCATTAGATATTTTTAGTAAACTCTATAGAGTTTATGACTTGTGCTACCGGTTTTGGGATTTTAGAAAATTTCTATTTCATATTTAATAATTGTTGGTTGAGTTGCCACTAATTCAGTAAGTGCTAGGCTTAGCTAGTCCCTAAGACTAGGTGCCATCACGACATCCTACAGAGAAAAATTTGGGTCGTGAAAATACGACGGCTTTTTAATTTTTGTAACTTCGTTTGTGAAAAGATATTAGCTTTTCAGAGGGTTTGAAGTTATTGTCTTTATGATAATTTTGTCATTAAACCAAGAATAATGTTACATAACGTTAACTCTCATTTGGCTTCTTACGACTTTCTGATGGAAGAATATGTAGATGATTTGCCTGTATAAGTATTATCATTTTGAACTAAACAACTTATAAGCATCATCATTTGTTAACTAAACAATCACCAAAACATTTATTCCCTCGTCCTCTCAAAAGATTATTTTTCTTCCTATCTTTCCTGGGCAATTCTTTTTTTGTAAACTCCAAACTTTCAGTCACGAATGCACATGTTTGGGAGTATTGTGGTACCATGGTGGGTGACCAATTTTAACAATTTGCACCCAGTTCGACCGAAATCGCTTTCAAGGCAGTGGCTTGCCACGACATAGAAGTTGTTCTTGTTTCCTTCTTGTTCTTTCTCAATATTATCTACTATTTTTACTACAAAACTATATATTTTTCTTAAATTTTTTATTGAATGTGTATAAATTATTAATTTAGAACTCAGTAACTTAAATGATTTAGAATTCCATAGCCATAAGCTTCAAATTCTAACTTTGCCTCTACATGTAACTCTATAATATTTAGTCACTTAAACTTGCATAAATTGAAAAAATTTCCGATGAGTTATGTTGTATCTTGCTGTAACAATTTGACCGATTGTTTTAAGAATTAATGACCCGTTTTCCTATTAACTGCATTCCCCGTATTTGTTTATGCTATTGTGAGTTGTGGGGCGGATTCATCTTGAGTTTTGGAGTGTTTTGGGACACTTAGTCCCTAAATGAAAGCTTAAGCTTTAGAATTTGGACCGTAGTCGGAGTAGTGAGAATACGGCCTCAGAATGGAATTTCGTTAGCTCTGTTGGGTGATTTCAGGCTTAGGGGCGTGTTCGGATTGTGTTTTCGAGGTCCGTAGCTTAATTAGGCGTGAAATTCCGAAAGTCGAATTTTTGATGTTTCCAGTTCGATAGTAAGATTTTGATATTGGTATCAGAATGGAATTTTGGAAGTTGGAGTAGGTTCGTCGTGTTATTTGGGATGTTTGTGCAAAATTTCAGGTAATTCAGATGAGGTTTGATAGACTTATTAATGAAGAGCAAAAATTGGAAGTTTTGGAATCCTTAGCCTTGAATCCGAGGGTGATTTGGCATTCTAGTGTTGTTCTGAGTGTTTCAAGGGTTGGTACAAGTTTGAATAGTGGTATATGACTTGTTCATATTTTTGGTTAAGGTCCCGGGGGCCTCGTAATGATTTCAGAAGGTTGACAGAAGAAATTGGGCGATTTGGAAGCAACTTTAGCTGCTGAAGTTCTATCATAACTGCACCTGTAGTTTGGGGATCACAGGTGTGTGATCGCAGAAGCGATAGAGGATCCGCAGATGCGGCCAGGCGCTTGGAGACTAGAATCCGCAGGTGTGAGAGGTTGAGCGCACATGCGAGACCGCAGGTGCGGTAAAAGAAGTGCAAGTGCAGCCCAGTGCTTTAAGTGGAATTTCGCAGATGCACGCCTGGGACCGCAGGTGCGGAAACCCTGGGCCAAAACTTATATAAGGTTTCAGTCGCAATTTTTGCCCATTCTTTCACCATTTTCATACGGAATTTGAGCTTTTTGGGATGTTTTTGAGAGAAAATTCAAGGGAGCTTCGAGGAAGTAAGATTTTTTTGAACCCAAGCTCATTATTATGGTATTATTCTACTGATTTGGCAAGAAATTTATGAAAAATAAGGGTTAAAATTGGGAGATTTAGGGATGGAAATTGGAGAGTTGGATTTGGGGATTTGATAGGTTGTTTGTGTTCCAATTTTCATGTTTTTAGCATGTATGAACTCGTGAGAATGTGAGGATTCTAGTTTTGCAAATTTTATCCAATTTTGAGATGTGGGCCCATGGGATTTTTGGCGATTTTCCTAATTTCGCGTGTTAGCTTCAAATTAATTAGTTACTTGAAGTTACATTTACATTATGCCATTAATTTGAATAGATTTGGGCCATTTGGAGTTGGATAATCGTGACAAAAACGTGATCTCGAGTTGATTAAGCTAGTTCGAGGTAAGTGGCTTGCCGAACCTTGTGTAGGGTAACTCCCCTTAGGATTGATATTGATGATATATGAAATGCCTTGTGCATGCGATGAAGAGTGCATACATGTGCTAATTGTTGAAAATCCTATTTTTATTAAGTAACTATAACTGTGTTTTTCTTCACTATTTATATTAATTGTAATTTAAGCCTACTATTAGTTTAGGGAAGCATGTCTAAGTGACTTGATTGTTTTACTTACTCAAACTACTTTATTTGAATTCTGTGCAGCACGCTAGGTTAGAAATGTATATTTTACCTTTGTATGAAATTGGATTGAATTGAATATTCTTCGTGTTGCTGCTGTGTGTTTACTTTGGGACTTACGGGCGACATCCCGGTAGATCCCCCTGCACATTTATATTAAAACTACGGGACTGAACCCGGTAGACTCCCCCAGTACTGGGTATTTACATTTGGGGACTGCGGATCAGTATTTCGGTAGGTCCCCCGCATGCTTTGAGTTGGACTATGGGACAACACCCGGGAGATCAACTTGATATTTACATTTGGGGTCTACAGGACGGTATCCTGGTAAATCCCCGGTTGCCGGATATTTACATTTGGGGACTACAGGATGGTATCTTGGTAGATCCCCAGTTGCTATCTCTGTGTGGAGTTACATTCTTTCTGTGATTTTCTCTCCGTTGAATCTATTGTTATTCTTGTTATCCTGTGTTACTTCATATTGTTTCATTTATATATATATATATATATATATATATATATATATATATATATATATATATATATATATATGTATATGACCAGTAGGGCCCTGATCTTCCTTGTCACTACTCGACCGAGGTTAGGCTTGACACTTACTAGGTACCGCCGTGGTGTACTCATGCCCTTTCCTGCACTTGTTTTTTGTGTGAAGATCCAGGTTCACCGGCTCAGCCATACTGTTAGTGAGGCTGTCACGACCCTAAACCCGGACCCGATCGTGATGGCGCCTCTCGCGAAGACAAGGCTAGCCGACACACTTCCAATTCACTTTAAGCAATTTAAAATAATAAATACTAAGCCTTTAACAAAATAAAATCCCATAATATCAGTGAACAACATAATTTACGGAATTAAAAAAGCAACACAGCCCGACATCGGGGTGTCACCAATCATGATCGTCTAAAACCATACTACAAGTCTAAAAGTCTACTCCACTACTATATAACTGAATCGGAAAGGAAATAAGATAGAGAGAGACTGCACTGGGCTGTAAATCTATCACGACCCAAACCGGATGGGCCGCGACGAACACCCGGTGCCTTACTCAACCGAATACCAATATAACATATCTTTCTTATTATACTATCATGGTTAAATGAGCTAGAAAACTCATCATGAGATAACAAGAATGAAACATAGGGGAATACTCAACATATGACGATACACCATGATATGCAAACTTATACATGTGACATACGAACCTATAAGGCCGACATGACCATTTGTTAAGTCAAACATAAGCCGAAAATGCCATACAAGTATTCATACACCTGACATCTGTCTACAGGCCTCTAAGAGTACCTAATATCATAAAGGTCGGGACAGGGCCCCGCCATATCAATCAATATATATCAAAAGCATACTGACTAAATAGGAAACTTTGAAGAAAGTGGAGTACACCAACACCTTCCGCTGAACTGATAGCCTACTTGGACGAAGTCAACCTGTCTGTCGGGACCTGCGGGCATGAAACGCAGCATCCCCATGCAAAAGGGACATCAATACGAATAAAGTACCGAGTATGTAAGGCAGAAAAATATAAATAAGAACAATAATGTAAAGAGAGATAGAGGAGATACAACCTATAACATCTGAGTGCCTTTGGGGGCAACTGACATGAAATGCATAATACATATATATACATAAACTTTTTAAAAAGCATACGCCTCTGTGGGTATCATCATCATCATATCGTACCCGGCCTCAAAGAGGACTCGATAAAAACATACCCGGCCATCATAAGGCTCGATAGAATCATACCCAATAACGTGGAGCTCGATAAACCCAACTGATCAGTGGTTGTACAATAGGTGTCGTACCCGGCCGACTATAGTGCGGCACGGTAGAGTAAATTAGATACATATATATAATGCATGCTCGACTCATGGAATCAAGTTCTAAACCTTTTGGAGCGACCTAAGAACATTATGGACATCCCTACCATCAATATGAACCTTAGTAGGATTTAATGATCATACACATTTATTTAGAATAACTTTATAAGGAAAGAACAACATGGACAACCTTAGTTTCTAGGAGTAGATCTGTTATGAATTAGCGTACCGTTTATGTTTATGTCACTTTAGATCATGCCAAAAGAAAGAAGTAAGTGCCTTAACATACCTTGTATATTCTTCCCAACCTCAAGCTATGCAATTTCACGGCTCCTTAGTCTACTATAAGAGAAATGACACTCTCGTTATCGTTTAAGCGTCGTAACTATTATGTGTCGACCACAATCTATTTTAAAATAAAATGGACAGCACCTCCACTATATATATGACTTCACACTAGTCAAAACAATCAGAAACAGCCCAATATACCCCTATCACTTCATACACAACACGACAACCATAATAGTGTCAAACAATCCGAAAATGTTACGATGAACGACCAACAAACAACCTTGCCATTATGTGGTGTTTCTACACATCCTTCCTCCTCTCAACTCCATAAAAATAGTAATAAAAGAGAAAACCCAATACCAACACAAAACAGCCCAAAAACAGTCCCACAAGTTCATCAACTCAAAAATAATTTTTCGATTTACTTAAACACGTTTCGACTTGTCTTTTCTTTCAAATTGAGAAATACAACCAAAAGTAAATCATTACACCTCTTATCCAATAAACCAACCATTAATTAACTTAAAAATAAGTTCACAACCGGCCAACCATTGCACAAGATCAAACAACATACCATTCTTCCAAAACTAGCTAGGTCTATTCTTTACGATCGAGTTACAACTCGCAAACGCATAGATAATGGAAGGAGAAGTATAAACTTACCTTGTACTGAGTATAACCCACGAAACCTGGTCTTTTCTCATTAAAAATTAGTTTCTCAACACGGATACAAGAAGGAGAAAGAGAAACTAGCAAGCTGTCTGGACTTTTCAGCACTAGAATTGCGTCGTGACACCCGGAATACCCTAGGGTTTGCGTGGGATTTTTGGGGAGGAGTTGCAGGGTTTCAATTAGGTTTTCAAAGTCTGGAAGATGGGTACAATAATTGAGTTTATAAGCCTTTAAATGTCCCCTCTTGTCAGACTTTAGGAAGTTTAATTGAGACCTCTCCTTTTGGCAAGTAGGTGATGCACCTAGTTGTCACTTACCAGTCTGCGCTGTCTTGCAAAAATACAAATATCTCTCTATTCCAATATCATATCAAGAAACGGTTTATTGCATTGGAAACTTAACTCATAGATCTTTAATTGGATAAGTAGATAATCCCCTAATTCCAAATATATTGGGAAAAAACTCAGCTATATTTGACCTAATTTTTAGCACATTTATGAATGGAACTTGTGATGACCTTTTCCAACTTTTGTTCCAGAGCCCGCTTGACTTCAAAACATAACACCAACTATCATACGACTAAAATAACTCATAATATAATCTCCTTATAATGTTAATAAACCTATTCTCACCAGAAAAGTACATGGTAAAACATTCCAACTTGTCGACTTTCGACGAAACTTATTTTCTTCAATTTGTTTAGCTTCTAAGCCTTAAAAACCTCTTGCTACTTGGTACTAATGATCTTAAATATTTGTAACATCCATGTTAACATGATGAACTAAATTTGTAAACTTTTAAAATATGATTCCCTTTCTAAGCTTACATTAATTGACTTATGATGTACTCGTACGTACGAAAATACGGGGTGTAACAGAATCGCCAAGCAGCTACCTAGTAAATCTCCGAAGACCTGCTGGAACTATCAACCCTCAATAGCAGGACCTATAGTGCCCGAATCTGCACACAGGGGTGCAGGTAGTAAAGTGAGTACTCCAACTCAGTGGGTAATATAAATAAATAAAGACTGAGCGATACAAAATCACGTAAAGCACATCATTAAGCTATCAGAGGCATAGAAAAATCGATAAATATAATTAATCAGTGAAATCTCATGAACACCTTTTAAGCAGACAATCAATATGTACATAGGAAAATGCAACAAGAAAAGAAAAACACATAATAACTGCCCCTCGGGCACATTAACAACAAAATCAGCCCCTCGGGAAATATCACAGAACAATACCAGTCTCTCGGGCTATATCTCACATTACAATCGGTACCCGCATTCACTGGGGTTGTACAGACTCTGGGAGTGGTCCCTTATGGCCCAAGCGCAATATCAAGCCATCTCGTGGCATCATAAACAGGCTCTCGGCCTCATATCAATATAAAGCCACCTTGTGGCGTAAAATCTCAGGCCCTCGGCCTCATTATCATAATTAGTGTATCACTACTGCGGCGTGCAGCCCGACCCAAAAGTATCCTCACAATACGGGCCCTTGACCTTACTCAGTCAGAATCTCATAAGCCCCTCGGGCCATAGTAAAATATAAAGCTCAACTCAAATACCTTTGGAAATATCATTTAATGTGTTTAAAATAGAGTAACATAGCTGAGTTTTGAAAATAGTGAAAGCATAGCATGACTGAGCACCAATATGAAATCAAGCAGTGAGGAAAATATCATTTAAAATCCACTAAGGGTTCAAAAAGTTGGCACGAAGCCCACATATGGCATTTAGCCCAAAATATAATAATATCAAACAATTATTGCCAAATACATTAAAATAGTCACTCGGAATAGACTAGGTCACAATATCCAATGGTGCATGACCCCACGCTCGTCATCTAGCATGTGTCTCACCTCAACATAGCCGAACGCTGTGAAATTCCGAGGTTTAATACCCTTAGGACAACATTTAAAATCATTACTCACTTCAATCCGGCCCGAAATCTAGCTTGCAATGCCTTTGCCCTTCGAATCGGCCTTCAAATGCTCCAAATCTAACCAAAATCAGTATATTATCATCAACATACACTAAAGGAACAAAGCCCAAGCAAAAATTATCAAATTACATCAAATATCCTGAAATTGGCCAAACCCGGCCCTCGGGCCCATGTCTCGGAATCCGATAAAAATCACAAAATCCGACAACCTATTCAACCATGAGTCTAACCATACCAAAATTACTAAATTCCAATAACAATTCAGCCTCCAATTCTTCAAATCTTATTTTTCAAATCCCTAGGTCAAAATTCCCAATTTATACCTCAAAAACATGTAATCTAGTCGGATTATTCGATGATAATTCGATATTATGGTATAGAAATGATCACAAGTGACTTATCTCAAGATTTCCCATGACTTATTGCTCTAAAATTGCCCCAAGTCGCGTTCTTTTCATCCAAAAATGTGGGAATGAGCTAAAAAAACAAGACATCTCAATAAAACACGATTTTGGTTGCTAAAAGCCCCATTCCCGTCGCTAAAAGTGCCAAATCTGGTTGCTAAAGGTGCACACCAGATCCTACTGCACCAACAATATTTATTTTCACTAAAAAGGCTCTAAATACACCATACAAACTTGGAAAACTGATGATTCTTGTTCCTATGAGTCACAAATAACAATACGAATATAGCCCTTCAAGCGAAACTCAATTTGGAGCTCATTTGCTCAGTGAGATACCCATTTCGCTCGTCAAATAATTAACTCATGTTTCGCATCAAAAACCCAATTGCGACTTGATGAAATTAGACCAAACTTTCCAAATCACTCCTATAATTCATTATCAAAATTCCGGAAGTCTCGAAATCAAATTTCGATCTCTAGACTTAAAAATGGACCTTTGGATCATTACATGTTTATGCTCAAAACGGCAAAATCTTCCAAAACTTATCTGAGCCTCATGGGACCCCGACCAAACATGCTAACACACCTCATAACATCATTCAAACTTGTTCCAGCCTTCGAAACACTCAAAACAATATCAAAACATCGAATCACCCTCGGATTCAAGGCTACAAATTCCAAATTCGATAAAAAAGTCATTCAAACCTCATCCAAATGACTTAAAATTTTGCACACATGTAACAAATGACACAACGGACCTACTATAATTTCCGGAATTTCATTCCGACCCCTATATCAAAATCTCACCTATCAACCAAAAAATGCCAAAATTCCAATCAATTCAAGCCTAAATCTACTCCGGACCTCCAAAATACATTCCGATCACGCTCCTAAGTCCCAAATCAGATAACGGAGCTAACCAAATCATAAAAATTCCAATCCGAGATCGTATGCTAACAAGTCAAAACTTGGTCAAACCTTTCAAATTTTTAATCTTCAAACTGAGAACTATTCTTCCAAATTCATTCCGGTCATCTTGAAAGCCAAAATCGGAGATTTAAATAAGTCGTAATACATCACACGGAGATATCCATGCCCAATATCTAGCAAGCAAAGTGCAAAAGCACAAAATGACCAGTAGGGTCATTATAGAGGTGAGGGGACCTTAAGAGGCTTTGAGGTATATTTGCCGAGTCTGTAAACCGAGGAATCTCTCTATATTCCATCTATTAGATATAGATCTTCTGTATTTTCTGTTGACTAGACATTCTGAAGTTAGAACCTTATGTAAACTTTCTCAGCTTGTGATTGATGAGATTCCAAGTTTTGTGGAGTTGATTCAGTTTGAGAGTTTATATTTGTATATGTCGAGCGACATCCTAAACGTTTTATTTATGTTATTCTGTAGTTTTTGGTTAGTTTTATCTTTCGTATTCTTTTGTTTTGAAAATTGTTAGGCTTACCTAGTCGTAAAGACTAGGTGCCGTCACGACAGCTCACAGACGGCGAACTTGGGTCGTGACAAGTTGGTATCAGAGCTCTAGGTTCATATGAGCCATAAATCACAAGTCGGTTTATTAGAGTTTCACAGATCGATATGGAGACGTTTATGCTTATCTACGAGAGGCTATGTAATTGTTAAGTAAAATTTCCACTTCAATTGATTTCCCCATCGTGTGAGATTTTTGATACCAAAATTCTAAACTTCTATCTTCTACTCTCACACAGATGGTGAGGGCACGTGCTACTGGAGATGACTAGACACCCACACCCCCTGTGAGAGCCGTCAGAGGTCAGGGTCGGGGTAGAGGCTGAGGACGCGCACGTGGTACATCCAGAATACCCATACGAGCTTCTACAGAGGAGCCACCAGCAGCTCCACCCAGAGCCCAGGCGCCTAATACGCCTACCGCTACTACTACTCCAGCTCTCCAGGAGACTCTTGCACAATTTATGAGTATGTACACCACTCTATCTCAGGCTGGGTTGCTTCCCCTTGTTTTAGGCACATCCTAGGCAAGGGGACGAGCACAGACTCCCCCTACCCACACTCCTGAGCAGCGAGTGTATATTGATCAAATTCCAGAGACTATACCGGTACAACCTATAGCCGCAGTTCAGCCCGAAGAGAGGGCAGTAGCTTTAAAAGAGGAGGAGAAGAGGCTTGAGAGGTTCTAGAAGTATCATCCTCCTACATTCAGTGGACTAGCATCAGATGATGCTCTGGTATTTCTAGAAGAGTTCTACCGTAACCTCCGTACCATGGGTATATCAGGATTGAGCAGGGTTTTCTTTACTACCTTCCAGCTTCGAGGAGCCGCCTATCAGTAGTGGCGTACTTATGAGTTGGACAGTCCATAGGAGGCAGCTTCCCTAACTTGGACTCAATTTTTAGATATGTTCCTGAGAGAGTATGTTCCTTAGAGCCTCAGAAACGCATAACGCGCAGAGTTTGAGCATTTGTGCCAGGGTACTATGATTGTCTCACAGTATGCTATCCGTTTCAGTAACTTGGCTAGGCATGCTCCAGCTTTGGTTTCTACAGTTCGTAAGAGAGTTCACTGGTTTATTGAGGGGCTCATTCCCAGAATCAGGTCTAGTATTACTCGGAAGTTGGAGATGGATATTTCTTATCAGCAGGTGGTGAGCATTGCAAGGAGAGTAGATAGTATGCATGCTCCGGACGTAGAGGAGAGGGAGGCCAAAAGGTCTCGAGAGTCAGGACATTATTCTGGTGCCCGTGTCCCAGCTGTAACTTGTCATGGTAGGGGTTATGTAAGTTGCCTAGTTCATTCGGCTCTTCCAGCAGCCAGTAGTATTCCACCTCCTCCTAGACCTTAGGAGCCTTATTACGCACCTCCAGTATCTAGTGCACCTCTTGCACGAGGTGCTTTCAGTGGCCAGTCATAGCTGCCATGTCCTCTTAGAGCTTCTTTTGAGTGTGGCGACACACGCCATATGGTGAGGGATTGTCCCAGACTTAGGAGGGGTATACCTTCACAGACTTCTCAGCCTCAACGTGCCTTGAAGAGTTCCCAGGCTATGGTTACAGCACCAATTGCTACCCACCTTCCCCGCTAACTAGAGGTGGAGGTCGGGGAGGTAGAGGTAACCCTAGAGGGGGAGGCCATGCCAAATACTATGCCCTTCCTGCCCGTACTGAGGTTGTTGTCTCTGATTCTATCATTACAGGTATTATCCTGGTCTGTCATAGAGATGCATCAATTTTATTCGGTCCAGGATCCACTTCTTATGTGTCCTCTTATTTTGCCCCGCATTTAGGCATATCTTGGGATTCCTTGAGTTCTCCTGTTTATGTTTCTACTCATATTGGAGATTCTCTTATTGTGGACCGTGTTTATCAGTCGTGTTTGATTTCTCTTAGTGGTTTTGAGATCAGAGCAGTTTTATTATTGCTCAACATGGTAGACTTTGATGTTATCTTGGGCATGGACTAGTTATCGCCCAATTATACTATTCTTGTTTGTCACGCAAAAATAGTGACACTGGCTATGCCAGGTGTATCGTGAGTAGAGTGGAGGGGTAACTTAGATCATACTTCCAGTAGAGTTATTTCTTTCATTTAGGCTCAGCGCATGGTTGAGAACAGGTGTGACGCGTATCTAGCTTATGTGAGAGATGTTAGTATTGATACTCTTATAGTTGATTCAGTCCCAGTAGTACGAGATTTCTCTGACGTGTTTCCAGTTGATCTTCCAGGCATGCCGCCCGATAGAGATATTGATTTTGGCATTGATCTGTTGCTAGATACTCAGCCCATTTCTATTTCTCTGTACCGTATTGCTCCTCCAGTGTTAAAGGAGCAGTTATAGGAATTGCTTGATAAGGGTTTTATTTGGCCCAGTGTATCCCCTTGGGGTGCTCCTGTCTTGTTTATGAAGAGAAGGATGATTCTATGCATATGTGCATTGATTGTCACCAGTTGAACAAGGTTACAGTGAAGAACCGTTATCCTTTGCCTCATATTGATGATCTGTTTGATCAGTTACAGGGTGCCCATGTGTTTTCTAAGATTGCGTTCATGCTATCATCATTTGAAGATTGGGGAACTATATATCCTGAAGACTACCTTCAGGACTCAGTATGGTCATTACAAGCTCCTTGTTATGTCATTTGGGCTAACCAATGCCCCATCAGCTTTTATGCATTTGATGTATGGTGTATTCTGACCATATCTTGACTCATTCATCATTATCATTATTGATGACATTATGGTATAATCTCGGAGTCGGGAAGATCATGAGCAACACTTGAGGACAGTGCTTCAGACTTTGAGAGAAAAGAAGTTATATGTCAAGTTCTCGAAATGTGAGTTTTGGTTGGATTCCATGGCATTCTTGGGTCAAGTGGTATCGAGAGGGATAAAGGTAGATCTAAAGAAAGTGGAAGCAGTGCAGAGTCGGCCTAGACCATCCTCAGCTGCAGAGATTCATAGTTTTCTTGGATTGGCGGGTTATTACCATCGATTTGTTGAGGGATTTTCATCCATTGCAGCATCTATGATCATGCTGACCCAGAAGGTTGCTCTGTTCCAGTGGATAGAAGAGTGTGAGGAAATCTTCCAAAAGCTCAAGAAAGCTTTGACTATAGCTCCAGTTTTGATATTTCCTATCGATTCAGGGTCTTATACTTTCTATTATGACGCCTTGAGGATTGGCCTTACAGCGGTATTGATGCAGGACGGTAGAGTAATTGCCTACGTGTCTAGATAGTTGAAAGTACATGAGAAGAATTATCCTGTCCATGATCTCAAGTTAGCTGCTATTGTTCACGCCTTGAAGATATGGCGTCATTATTTGTACGGGGTGCTTTGTGAGATTTATACTGATCACCGGAGTTTGTAGCATTTGTTCAAGTAGAAGTACCTTAATTTTTGCTAGAGAAGGTGGTTAGAGTGGCTGAAGGACTATGACATCACTATCTTGTCTCACTCGGGCAAGGCCAATGTGGTAGTCAATGTTTGAGTCACCAGGCGGAGAGTTTAGGGATTTTGTCTTATTTACTAGTAGCGAAGGGGCCCATGGCGATGGATGTTCAGGCCTTAGCCAACTAGTTTGTGAGAATGGATCTTTAGGAGCCCAGTCGGGTCCTTGGTTATGTGGTTTCTCAGTCTTCCTTATTTGATCGTATCCGGGAGCATCAATTTGATGACCCTCATTTGCTTGTCCTCAAGGACAAGGTCCTGCATGGTGATGCCAGAGATGTTACCATTGTGTATGACATGGTATTAAGGACACATGGTCGGGTTTGTGTACCTAATGTTTATGGGCTTCGAGAGTTTATTCTAGAGGAGGCCCATGGTTTGCGGTATTCTATCCATCCAGGTACTGCGAAAATGTACTAGAATTTGAGACAATTATTGGTGGAGGCGGATGAAGAAAGATATAGTTGGATTTGTGGCTCGGTGCCTCAATTGTCAGCAGGTAAAGTATGAACACTAGGGACCGGGTGGGTTGCTTCAGCAGATAGATATTCTGAAGTGGAAGTGGGAACGGATCACCATGGACTTTGTAGTTGGGCTCCCATGGACTTTGAAGAAGTTCAATGCCATTTGGGTGGTTGTGGATCAACTGACCAAGTCTGCGCACTTCATTCCTGTGTGTACTACCTATTCTTCGGAGCGGTTGGCGGAGATTTATATCCGGGAGATTATTCGTCTACATGGTATTCCAGTTTCCATCATATCCGACAGAGGTAGTCAATTTACATCGTAGTTCTGGAGGGTCGTACAACATGAGTTGGGCACTCAGGTGGAGTTGAGCATAGCATTTCACCACCAAATGGACGTACAGTCCGAGTGCACTATTCAGATTCTTGAGGATATGGTTTGTGCGTGTGTGATAGAGTTTGGAGGTTCATGGGATTAGTGCTTGCCATTGGCTGAGTTCGCCTACAACAAAGCTACTAGTCCAGCATTCAGATGGCACCGTATGAGGCCTTGTATGGTAGGCGGTGTAGGTCCCTGGTGGGTTGGTTTGAGCTGGGTGAGACTAGATTATTGGGCACAGACTTGGTTTAGGACGCCTTGGAGAAGGTTAAGGTGATTCATGATAGACTTCGCACAACACAGTTCAGACAGAAGAGTTATGCGGACCAGAAGGTTTGTGATGTTTTCTATATGGTTGGAGAGCCGGTCTTGCTTCGGTTTTCGCCTATGAAAGGCGTCATGAGATTTGGGAAGAAAGAAAAATTGAGTCTGAGGTTTATTGGTCCTTTTGAGATATTGAGACGTGTTTGGGAGGTTTCTTACGAGCTTGCCTTACCTCCCAGCTTGGCAGAAGTTCATCCGGTTTCATGTTTTGATGCTCCAGAAGTATCTAGGTGATCCGTCGCACGTGTTAGATTTCAGTTTAGTCCAGTTGGACAAAGATCTATCTTATATTGAGGAGTTTGTGGCGATATTAGACAAGCAGGTTTGGAAGTTGAGGTCAAATAACATTGCACCAGTAAAGTTCAGTGGCGGGGTCAGCCGGTCGAGGAGGCTACTTGGGAGACCGAGCAGGATACACATGTCACGACCCTATTTCCAGGATAGGTCATGAAGGCACCCGACGCTGTTGCCAGGCAAGCCAACACGGAAATACTTCTAACTTCTTAAGTTAATTTTATCAGAATTTAAGTGAAATAAATACTCCAACTTGGATTCAAAACCAAAACTGATAGATAATGTAAGTAACAAAATTATACAACCCAGAACGTAAGTCTACCTATGTGTGTGTGCCAAGACCTGGTGTCACAAGTATGGTCATCTAGTAGAATATTCAAAAGAATATCTCTATCCGAATGTCTAAGATAAGAAAGACAACAAAAGTAAAGGAAGACTCCATCTGGCTGTTGAGCGGCATATGAAGGAAGCAACTCACCGTGGAAGTTTCTGCCGCAATCTCAAGGGCGCGCACCGGACTGGTAACCAGATATATCTGCCTCAGACCCTGTACAATTAAGTACATAAGTGTAGTATGAGTACACATACAATATGTACCCAGTAAGTATCTCATCTAATCTCGAAGAAGTTGAGATGAGAGGTCGACTCGATACTTACTAGGGTCAATTAATATGAGAAGAGTTCATAATAAGCATGGATTCTGCAAATTGCTAACATTTAATAATCATGGAGTAACAGTTCTTTCCCAGTACTAACATGGATGCTAGCCCACAGTCAAAGCAGATATGTAACGCCGCCCTTGAAGGACTACTTAGCAAAATACGTGCAAATAATCACTGCGGGACGTACGACCCGATTCAACATAAAATAAACTGTGCACTGCCGAAGGTCGAACGGCTCGAACCATAGATGAATCTATTACCCCGCTCGCGAACCATGCATGCAACCCAGTCAAATTTAAATAAACAATCATCCTGCTCGTGAAATTTACATGCGACGTGGGTACACATAGAAATACATTCTCCAACAGTAAATTAAGAATTTATCGGGGAACATTTATCCAAATGAAAACCAATTCTCTGTTCAACGATTTAAGAAAATTAAGTTTAATCCTTTTAGAAATTTATTGACCAATTCGACAGGATTAAAGCAATACAACTATAAAAAACATTACAGTTATTCCAACTACAACATGTTTTTGGGTCCTAGACTACCCGAACAATAACATAGTAGTAGCTACGCACGGACTCTCGTCATCTCGTGCGTACGTAGCCCCCACAAATAGGAGCACATAACCAATTATTTCACCTATGGGGACAATTCCCTCTTACAAGGTTAGAAAGGAGACTCACCTCGCTCCAAAGCACACTTCCAATATCAAGAACAAGCCCAAGCCCTCAATTCGGAGCCGAACGATCACAAACTAGTTAAATGAAGTAAGAACTAGTCAATATAGGCTTACAAGGTCTAATTCTAACTATTTAAACAATTTCCCAACCTTTTTCACAAGTTTCCTACGTTCCGACCCTGGGCCCACGTGCCCGAATTCCAAGATTTTTCGAAGAAAGTTGTTCTCTACACCCTAAGGATCAATAATACATGATTTCTAGTTCATTTCATAACACATTTAGTGGTCCAGTCCTAGTTTCATTAAAACCTAGGTCTAGATCTAACCCTTTGACTTCACTTAATTTTTAGTGTTTAATCTACCTAATATACATGTAGTTAAACTAATAATGAGTGGAATTAACTTATGTTAAAGTGCTATGTTGAAATCCATTCTTTGGAAGCTCCTAAATCGCCCAAGTGTAGAGAAGAATGAAATAAATGAACTTTGAGCTCGAATTAAATGAAGTTCATTGCCCAGCGATTTCCGCATCTGCGGCTAGGGACCGCATCTATGATCCCGCACCTGCAGAAGAAGGGTCGCATATGCGGAATTGGCCAAAAGGGAAGGAACCGCTTCTGCGGTTTTAGGCCCGCATCTGCGGAGCCACATCTGCGGAGCCGCATCTGCGGCTGGGGAGCTGCTTCTGCGGAGAAGGATGTGGGGGTGGGGAGCCGCTTCTGCGGTCTTGGCCTGGATCGCCCCTGGTTGCTTCTTAGGAGTTCTAACCGCACCTGCGGTCCTGCATCTGCGGCCCAAGAACCGCAGATGCGGTTATGACAGAAGCAGCAACTAAGCTCTTTCTCAAAATTTCAACTTCACTCATGCCTCGTCCGTTTGACGCTCGGGGCTCCCGAGCCCTGCCTGAATATACCACAAGTCTGAAATCACGAGTCGGGCCTACTCAAAGCCTTGGAACACCTGAAACAACGCTAAATTTAGGAATCACCCCCTAAAACCAATTGAATCAAAGTAATGAACTTCAAGTTCTTAATTCTCCTCTAACAGGTCAAAACGCCCTTAAACTACTCGGATTGATACCAAATTTTATGGGCAAGACATAAACGATATTTCGGACCTGTACCAAGCTTTGGAATTAAAATACGAGCCCGATACGTAGGAAATCAATGATTTCTAAGTTTCTTTAATTCTTTCAAACTTCAATTTAACAATTTCTAATAAAAATTCATTACTCGGGCTAGGGACCTCGGAATTCAATTTAGGACATACCCCCATGTCCCATATTTTCCCACGGACCCTCCGGGACCATCAAATTATGAATCTGGATCCGTTTTCACAAAAAGCTGACCGAAGTCAAACTTGGTCTTTTAAGAGCATCCTAAAGAAAGAATTGGACATATTTCACTCAAAACTCTTCTAACTTCCGAACCAACCATCCCCACAAGTCGTAAATTAGCTAAAGCAAGCACGGGAAGTTTTAGTTAAGGGAACGAGATTCTAAAAGGCAAAATGACCAGTCGGGTCATTACATTCTCCACCTCTTAAACAAACTTTCATCCTCGAACAGACATAGAAAGGTACCTGAACTGCTGAATAAGTGGGGATATCTGCTCCGCATGTCCTCCTCGGACTCCCAGGTCGCCTCCTCAACTGGTTGGCCCCTCCACTGGACCCTTACCGCAAAAATATTCTTGGACCTCAACTGGTGATCCTTTCTATCAACAATGGCAACTGGCTTCTCCTTGTAACCCAAACTCTCATCCAACTGAATGGTGCTGAAGTCCAACAGATGTGATAGATCGGCATGATACTTCCGAACAATCCATACATGAAAAACTAGATGAACTCTCAATAAACTGGGGGGTAAAGCAAACTCATAGGCAACCTCCCCAACTCGTCTCAACACCTCAAAGGGACCGACAAACCTCGGGCTCAACTTGCCCTTCTTCCCTAACCTCATAATGCCCTTAATTGGCAAGACCTTCAAGAGAACCTTCTCGCCAACCATAAATGATACATCACGCGTCTGCTGATCCGCGTAATGCTTCTGTCTAGACTGAGCTGTGCGAAACCTCTCCTGAATCAACTTCACCTTATCCAAAGCATCCTGTACCAAATCCGTACCAAGTAACTTAGCCTCACTGGGATCGAACCACCCGATAGGAGAGCGACAACGTCAACCATATAAAGCCTCATATGAGGCCATCTCTATGCTGAACTGATAGCTGTTGTTGTACTCTGCTAAAGGCAAGAACCGATCCCGCTACCCTCCAAAGTCAATCACACATGATCTAAGCATATTCTCTAAAATCTGAACTGTCCGCTCTGATTTCCCGTCGGTCTGAGGATGGAATGCTGTGCTAAGCTCTACACGAGTCCCCAACTTACTTTGAATGGCTCTCCAGAAATGGGAAGTGAACTGAGGGCCTCTGTCTGATATGATGGAAACCGGCATACCATGCATTCGGACTATCTCCCGAATATAAATCTGAGCATACCTCTCCGCCATTTAATTAGTCACCATTGGAATGAAATGATCTGACTTGGTCAACCTATCCACAATGACCCACACTGAATCAACCTTCCGCAAAGTCCGCGGCAACCCAACTACGAAATCCATGGTGATGCGTTCCCACTTCCACTACGGTATAGGCATCTACTGAAGTAGGCCACCCGGTCTCTGATGTTCATACTTGACCTGTTGGCAATTCAAACACTTAGTCACATACTTCACTATGTTTTATTCATCCCCCGCCACCAGTAATGCTGCCTCAAATCACAATACATCTTTGTAGCTTCCGGGTGGATAGAATACCGCAAACTGTGTGCCTCCTCTAGGATCCTCTTCTTCATACCATCAACATTAGGAACACATAGATGACCCTGGAGTCGCAAAACACCATCCTCGCCAATAGAAACCTCCTTGGCACCCCCCCTGAAGCACCATCTCTCTGAGGACCGCCAAGTGTGGATCATCGAACTATCGGGCCTTTATCTCCCCCAGTAATAAAGGCTGAGAAACCATGCATGCAAGAACCCGGCTAGGCTCCGAAATGTCCAACCTCACAAGACTGTTGGACAAGGACTGAATGTCCAAAGCTAGTGGTCTCTCTGCTGCTGGAATAAATTCCAAGCTACCCATACTCTCCGCCTTTCTGCTTAAGGCATCTGCGACCACGTTCGCCTTGCCCGGATGATAAAGAATGGTGATGTCATAATCCTTTAGTAACTCAAGCGACCTACGCTGCCTCAAATTAAGATCCCTCAGCTTGAATAAATGTTGTAAGCTGTGATGATCGGTATAAACCTCACATGACACCCCATACAAATAATGCCTTTATATCTTAAGAGCATGAACAATCGTTGCCAACTCTAGATCATGCACATGATAATTCTTCTAATAAATGTTCAGCTGGCGTGAAGTATATACAATAACTCGCCCCTCCTGCATCAATACACATCCCAAGCCAACGCGTGATACATCGCAATATACTGTATACATCCCTGAATCGGAAGGCAACACAAGAACTGGTGTTGTAGTCAAAGCTGTCTTGAGCCTCTGGAAGCTCTCCTCACAATCATCGGACCAACGAAATGGAGCACCCTTCTGGGTCAATCTAGTCAAAGGTGACGCAATAGATAAAAAAACCCTGCACGAATCGCCGGTAATAGCCTGCTAACCCTAGGAAACTCCTGATCTCGGTCACTGAAGTAGGACGTGGCCAACTCTGAACTGCCTCAATCTTCTTGGAATCTACCTTAATAACCTCTCCCAACACAACATGTCCCAAGAATACCACTGACTCTAGCCAAAACTCACACTTAGAGAACTTAGCATATAGCTTCTGCTCTCGCAAGGTCTGAAGCACCACTCTCAAATACTGCTCGTGCTCCCCCAGGCTACATGAGTATATCAAGATGTCACCAATGAGGACAATAGCAAAAGAATCAATATAAGGCCTGAATACCCAGTTTATCAAATCCATAAATGCCACTGGGGAATTAGTCAAGCCAAAGGACATCACCACAAACTCATAATGGCCATATCTAGTCCCGAATGCAGTCTTCGAAACATCTGAGTCCCGAATATTCAGCTGATGATACCCTGACCTCAAGTCGATCTTAGAGAACACCCTAGCACCCTGCAACTGGTAAAACAAATCATCAATACGGGGCAACGAATACTTTTTCTTGATGGTGACTTTGTTCAACTGGCGGTAATTAATGCACATCTACATAGTCTCATCCTTCTTCTTCACAAATAACACTGGTGCAACCCAAGGTGACACACTAGGCCTAACAAATCCCTTTGCCAACAACTCATCAAGATGCTCCTTCAAATCCTTAGGATCCATATGGTACGATGGAATAGATATAGGCTGAGTGCCTGAAACCAAATCAATACAGAAATCAATATCCCGATCTGGAGGCATGCCAGGAAGATCAGAAGGAAATACATCGGCAAACTCTCGAACTACTGGGACTCAATCAATCATCGGAGACTAGAGACTCTGTAGTGGTGTCTCGAACATAAGCTAAATAAGACAAACACCCTTTCTTGACCAAGTGCTGAGCCTTTAGGAAAGAAAGAACCCTACTAGGCGTATCAACTGTGGAACCCTTCCACTCCAATTTTGGCAACCCTGGCATTGCTAGTAAAACAGTCTTGGCATGGAAATTTAGGACGGCGTGATATAGAGATAACCAATCCATGCCCGTGATGACCTCAAAATCAGTCATATCAAGCAACAAAAGATCTGCTCTAGTCTAGAAACCATAGAAAGTGACCACACAAGACCGATAAATTCGATCCATAACCACAGAATCTCCCGCAAGAGTGGACACATGAACAGGAGTGCCCAAAGGCTCAGGAGAGATAACCAGGAAACGATCAAACAGAGATGATACATATGAATAATTATACCCTAGATCGAATAGTAGCGAAGCATCCCTACCACCAACGGAAATAACACCTGTGATGACGACATCTGAGGCCAATGCATCTGGCATGGCTGGAAGGGCATAAAATCTAGCTAGAGAACCGACTGTCTGGACTCCACCTGATTGAGCAGTAGCTGGTTGACCTCTCCCTGCCTAACCTCCACCTCTAGGACATCCCCTACCGGCATGCCCTCCACCTCTAGGCGGCTGGGTAGTTGGTACTGAAGTCATGGGCTGCTGACCTTGCTGTACTGCCTTACCCCGAAGCTTGGGGCAAGTCCTCTTCAGATGACCCAGATCTCCACACTCGTAGCATGCTCTAGGCACCATAACCTGCTGCACTGGATTCTGGGTTTGCTGACTCGAATATCCACTGGAAGAACCCTAGATAGTTGGCGGGCGACAAGAACTCTCTGGCTCGATGCTGAAGGGAGCACTAGAAGAATCCTGATACCTAGAATACCTGTTGGAGGGACCCTAAGTAGCTGGTGGGCAGTAAGAACCTTCCGGCATTGCACTGAGATAAGGCCTTGCTAAGGTACCCCCGG
>MU721889.1:91392-134739 GCA_026770625.1 Nicotiana glauca
CTTCTATGATGACCCCTCCCAAAATGACCTCTACCCCTAGATAGGGCATCTCTGAACTCTCTTGAAAATCTAGACCTCTTATCCTCCTGCATCTACTCTCTACCCCTCAGACGATAACCCTCAATCCTGTGAGCAATCTCAATCACTAGCTGATACCCTGTACCTATCTCTACCTCTTTGGGAATACCAAATCGGATAGTGGGGTGTAACCCCGTAAAAAAATCCGTACTCTCTCTGCCTCTGTGGGAAGTATCATGAGTGCATGGCGAGACAACTCAGAGAACCTCATCTCATAATTGATCACTGACATCTGACCTTGCTCTAGATGCTCAAACTGATACCACATCTCTTCCCTCTCAGAGGGTAGGATGTATAGATCTAGAAATAACTGTATGAACTGACCCCAAGTGAGGGGAGAAGAACCTGCTGGCCTGCCAAGTATATAAGACTACGACTATCTACGGGCCCTGCCCTCCAGCTGAAAAGTGGTGAAGTCAACTCCATGTGACTCCAATATCCTTATGTTGTGTAGTCTGTCCCTGAACTTGTCAATGAAGTCTTGGGCATCCTCATGACACTCAACCCCGAAGACTAGAGGGTGAAGCCTGATCCATCTGTCCAATAACTTTTGCGGATCGCCATCCACAGCTAGCCTGGGCTGGGGAGCCACTGCAGCAACCGGCTAAACCCTATCTATGGGTAATGCACCGGAAGTCTGATATACTGCAGCTGCATGACCTAGAACTTGAGCAGTAGGGGTCTGGGCTCCCCCTCCTACCTGTGAGGTGGCTGGGTCTACTGGAAATAAACTAGCCTGAGTCATAGAATCCATGAACCGCAGCATGTGGCCCATGACCTCCTGAAATCCCGGTGCTGTCATGAAATCTACTATGGTAGGCTCAACTGCGGACACCTCGCCCTACTCCTCAAAAATAGGATCCCTCGCAGGATCTACTGGTGGTGCAACTGGAATGGCTCTGGGACGCCCTCGCCCCCATCATGCGCTGGTGCCCTCCCCCGACCTCTACCTCGGCCTCTAGCAATGTGGGAGCTGCTCCTCCCGGGTCTAGAACGCCAGCAGTGCAAGTTCTCACCATCTATGCGAGAATAGAAGAGGGAAATTTAGTATACCAATCACTGCACAATAAAAAGTGAATAAAGAGTACTCTTTCCTAATACCCTATAGCCTCTCGAAGATAAATACAGACGTTTTCGTACTGATCAATGAGACTCTATCAGGTTTGCCCATAACTTGTGAGACCTACATAAATCTAGTGCTTTGATACCATGTTATCACGACCCTATTTCCGTGATAGGTCATGAAGGCGCCCGACGTCGTTCCCAGGCAAGCCGACGCGGAAACATTTCTAACTTCTTAAGTTAATTTTATGAGAATTTAAGTGAAATAAATACTCCAACTTGGATACAAAACCAAAAGTGATAGATAATGTAAGTAACAAAATTATACAACCTAGAAAGTAAGTCTACCAATGTGTGTGTGCCAAGACCTAGTGTCACAAGTATGGTCATCTAGTAGAATATACAAAAGAATATCTCTATCTGACTGTCTAAGATAAGAAAGACAGAAAAAGTAAAGGAAGACTCCATCTGGCTGCTGAGCGGCATAGGAAGGAAGCAGCTCACCATGGAAGTCTCTGCCGCAAGCTCAATGGCGTGTACCAGACTGGTAACCAGATGTATCTGCCTCAGACCCTGTACAATTAAGTACAGAAGTGTAGTATGAGTACATAAACAATATGTACCCAGTATGAATCCCGTCTAATCTGGAAACGGTAGAGACGAGAGGTCGACTCGATACTTACTAGGGTCATTTAATATGAGAAGAGTTCATAATAAGCATGGATTCCATAAATTATTAACATTTAATAATCATGGAGTAACATTTCTTTCCCAGTACTAACACGGATGCTAGCCAATAGTCAAAGCAGATATGTAACGCCACCCTTAAAAGACTACTAAGCAAAATATGCGCAAATAATCACCGTGGGACGTACGGTCCGATCCAACATAAAATAAACTATGCACTGCCAAGGTCGAACGGCTCGAACCATAGATGAATCTATTACCCCGCTCGCGAACCATGCATGCAATGCGGTCAAATTTAAATAGATAATCATCCTGCTCGCGAACCTTATATGCGACGCAGGTACACATAGAAATACACGCTCCAACAGCAAATTAAGAATTTATCGGGGAACATTTATCCAAATGAAAGCCAATTCTCTTTTTAACGATTTAGGAAAATGAGGTTTAATACTTTTAGAAATTCATTAACCAATTAGACAGGATTAAATCAATTCAATTTTGGGTCCTACACTACCCGAACAATAACATAATAGTAGCTACGCACAGACTCTTGTCATCTCGTGCGTACGTAGCCCCCACAAATAGGAGCACATAACCAATTATTTCACTTATGGAGACAATTCCCTCTTACATGGCTATAAAGGAGACTCACCTCGCTCCAAAGCGCACTTCCAATATCAAGAACAAGCCCAAGCCCTCAATTCGGAGCCGAACAATAACAAACTAGTTAAAGGAAGTAAGAACTAGTCAATATAGGCGTACAATGTTGAATTCTAACTATTTAAATAATTTTCCAACCCTTTTCACAAGTTTCGTAAGTTCCGACCCCGGGGCCCACTTTCCCGGATTCCGAGATTTTTCGAAGAAAGTTGTTCTCTACACCCTAAGGATCATTAATACATGATTTTTAGTTCATTTCATAACAAATTTCATGGTCTAATCCTAGTTTCATTAAAACCCTAGGTCTAGCTCTAACACTTTGAATTCACTTAATTTTAGTGTTTAATCTACCTAATATACATGTATTTAAACTAATAATGAGTGGAATTAACTTACCTTGAAGTTCTATTTGAAATCCCCGCTTTGGAAGCTCCCAAATCGCCCAAGTGTAGAGAAGAATGAAATAAAAGGTCTTTGAGCTCGAATTAAATAAATCTCACTGTGTAGCAATTTCTGCATCTGCAGTTAGTGGACCACATTTGTGGTCTTGCACCTGCGGAAGAAGGGTCGCATCGGCAGAATTGGCCAAAAGGAAAAGAACTGCTTCTGCGGTCTGAGGCCTGCATCTGCAGCTGGGGAGCCGCTTCTGCGGTCTTGGCCTAGATCACCCTTGGCCGCTTCTGCGGAGTTCTGACCACACCTGCGGTCCCGCATCTGCGGCCCAAGAACCGCAGATGTGGTTATGATAGAAGCAGCAACTTAGCTCTTTCTCAAAATTTAAACTTCACTCGAACCTCGTCCATTTGACGCCAAATTTTACGGGCAAGTCTTAAACAATATTTCGGACCTGTACTAAGCTTCGGAATCAAAATACGAGCCTGATACCTAGGAAATCATTGATTTCTAAATTTCTTTAATTTTTTAAAACTTCAATTTAACAATTTCTAATAAAAATTCATTACTCGGGCTAGGGACCTCGGAATTTGATTCCGTAACACACGCCCAGGTCCCATATTTTTCCAAGAACCCTCCTGGACAGTCAAATTACGAATCTGGGTCCATTTTTCCAAAAAGTTGACCGAAGTCAAACTTGGTATTTTAAGAGAATCCTAAAGAAACAATTGGACATATTTCACTCAAAACTCTTCTAACTCCCAAACCAACCGTCCCCGCAAGTCATAAATTAGCTAAAGCAAGCTCGGAAAGTTTTAGTTAAGGGAACAGGATTCTAAAAGGCAAAACGACCAATCGGGTCATTACAACACGCAACTGTTACCCTCATCTTTTCACCACTTCTGGTATGTCTCTATAATCGTTTGAGGATGAATGAATGTTTTCAGAGGGGGAGAATGTAATGACCCGGCTATCATTTTAAAAATTAATGCCACGTTCCCCCATTAAATGCATTCCCCGTGTTTGTTTCTGCTATTGTGAGTTGTCGGGAGGATTCATCTTGAGCTATAAAGTGTTTTGGGACACTTAGTCCCTAAATGAGAGCTTCAGTTTTAGAATTCGGACCGTAGTTGGAGCAATGTGAAGATGGCCTCGGAATGGAATTCCGTCAATTCTGTTAGCTCCGTTGGGTGATTTTGGGCTTAGGGGTGTGTTCGAATTGCGTTTTGGAGGTCCATAGCTTAATTAGGCTTGAAATGCCGAAAGTCAAATTTTTTAAGTTTTCGATCGATAGTGAGATTGTGATATCGGAGTTGGAATAGAATTTTAGAAGTTGGACTAGGTCTGTCGTGTTATTTGGAATATGTGTGCAACATTTCAGGTAATTTGGACGAGGTTTGATAGACTTTTTGATCAAAAGCAAAAATTGGAAGTTTTGAAATCCTTATGCTTAAATTCGAGGGTGATTTGGTATTCCGGCATTGTTTTGAGTGTTCCAAGGGTTCGTACAAGTTTGAATAGTGGTATATGACTTGTTCGTATTTTTGGTTGAGGTTTCGGGGTCCTCAGGATGATTTCGGAAGGTTTGATGGAAGAAATTAGGAGATTTGGAAGTAGATTCAACTGTTGAACTTCTGTCATAACCGGACCTGCAGTTTAGGGACCACAGGTGCGTGATTGCAGAAGCAATGGAGGAATCGTAGATGCGGTCAGGCACTTGGAGACCAGAATCCGTAGGTGGTAGAGGTTGAGCGCACCTGCGAGACCGCAGGTGCGGTAAAAGAAGCGCAGGTGTGGCCCTGTGCTTTAAGTGGAATTTCATAGATGCGCACCTGGGACAGCAGGTGCGGGTCTGCAGGTGCGAGGTCAAGGCCACAGGTGCGGAAAACCTGGGCCAGAACCTATGTAAGGTTTCAATCGCGATTTTCCCCCATTCTTTCACCATTTTCATCCGGAATTCGAGCTTTTTGGGAGGTTTTTGAGAGAGAATTCAAGGGAGCTTCGCGGAGGTAAGATTTTTGGAACCCAAAATGGTTATTATGGTATTATTCTACTTATTTGGTAAGATATTTATGGAAAATAAGGGTTAAAATTGGGGGTTTAGGGTTTGAAATTGGAGACTTGGATTTGGGGATTTGAGGGTTGTTTGTCATCTGATTTTCGTGTTTTTGGTATGTATGAACTCGTGAGAATGTGAGAATTCTAGTTTTGCAAATTTTATCCAATTCCGAGATGTGGGCCCGGGGGGACTTTTTGGGCAATTTTCCTAATTTTACGTGTTAGCTTCGAATTAATTAGTTAAATTAGTTACTTGAAGTTACATTTACATTATGCAATTACTTTAAATAGATTTGGGCCATTTGGAGTCGGGTACTCGTGGCAAAAATGTGATATCGAGTTGATTAAGCTGGTTCGAAGTAAGTAGCATTCCTAACCTTGTGTGGGGGAACTCCCCTTAGGATTGGTATTGTTGATCTATGAAATAACTTGTACGTGAGGTGACGAGTGCGTACATGTGCTAATTGTTGAAAATCTTGTTTTTATTAAGTAATTATAATTGTGTTTTTCTTCCCTGTTTATACTAATTGCAATTTAAGCCTACTGTTAGCTTAGGGAAGCATGTCTAAGTGACTTAATTGCTTTACTTACTCAAACTGCTTTATTTGAATTCTATGCAGCATGCTAGGTTACAAATGCTTGTTTACCTTTGTATGAAATTGGATTGAATTTAATATTCTTCGTGTTGTTGTTGTGTGTTTACTTTGGGACTACGAGCAATATCCTGGTAGATTCTGATAACTAGGGATTTTAACGTGTTTTATGCTCCTTCTTGCTTACGCTTTGATTATAAATTCTTACAAAATAGTCCCAAAAGTGTCATAAGTTGTGCTTGATTGCAGGTTTGATCGATAAAGTGACAAAATGTCAAAATTTGGCTTAAAAATAGTGAAACTTGCTCAAGTATCAAAGACAAGGAAAACTCAAGACAAATAGGCCTAGTGCGGCCGCACTACACTTTGTGCGGTCCGCCCTAGGGAAATTCAGAGAGCATAATTCAAATAAAACCTAGTGCGGCCGCAGTCCATTATGTGCGGTCTGCACTAGGTAGATTTAGAGAGATGGAAATCAAGGCTTCAAGCAACGCGGCCGCACTCCATATTGTGCGGTCTGCGGTGAAGGCTCCACGGCCGCACTACCATTATGTGCGGTCTGCGGAAGAAATGTTCAGAGAGGTAAAAATTGCCTTGATTCTAACTGTGTTGTCCGCCATCATATTTGTGCGGACCGCAATAGAGACCTCCGCGGCCGCGGTCCATTCTGCGCGGTCCGCAGAGCCCAAGTTCAGAGAGCCAAGATTTGAAGTCCAAGAGCCTAGTGCGGATGCAGTCCATTTTGTGCGGCCTGCACTGACCCCACAAGGGATTTTTGTCCAGTTTTTCTAAATTAGTATAAATAGAACAGTTTGCCATTTTTAGGGCATCAGTTAATTCCAGACTTTGAGCTGCGCTCGTGAGACTCATTTTGTAGCCATTTTGGGCACTTTAGCTTAGTTTTAACAATAGATTCTTGTATTTTACTTTAGTAATTAATTAATATGTCTTCTTCTTCATCTATTTCTCTATTTTCTTGTTCAAGCATGAGTAGCTAAACCCATTAGGTAGGGTTATGGCTCAACCCTAGTATGAAAAATTGATGGGTGTTGTAATTTAATGTTAGATTGACTATGAGTTTTTGTATTTAGGTCAATTTTATGGTTTAATTTATGAATTGATGGTTGCAAACAGTGGTTTTTGCTAAGTTGATTTGGCTTTTCTTGAGAGAGAGAGAGAGACTAAGTCTCCAAAATTGACCCAGCAAGGAATTGAGATGGACTCAAGAGAATTGATAGTCCCAATTAAAGGGTTAAACCTCGAGAGAGTAATTACCCGACTTTAACCTTAGTTGCTTGAGCAAATTTGCCTACCCATTTGGTCGAGAGAGAGTCAATTGGCAAAATCACTCTCTCTACCAAGAGGTGTGAGAGTGGGTAAAATTGTGCAACAGTTATACATATTTCCCCAATCATGTAAATGAAAGCCTTATAAGAAATTACTTGTCAATTAGCCACCTAGATGAAAGTCACTACCCTAGTGCCCCTTAATTTATTAGATACAACTCTTAGCAATTATCTCTTAGCATAATTTAGTTTTAATTCTAATTAGTAGTTTATAACTGAAAACCCAAAAATGTATCGGGATTGCACCCGATAGATTCCCCCTGTATTGGGTATTTACATTTGGAAACTACAGATCGGTATTCCGGTAGATCCCCCGCACACTATGAGTTGGACTGCGGGACGATACCTGAGAGATCCACTGGATAATTACATTTGGGAACTACAAGACAATATCTTGGTAGATCCCTAGTTGCTGGATATTTACATTTGGGAACTACAGGACGATATCCTTCTATATCCCCGGTTGCTATCTCTGTGTGGAGTTACATTCTTTCTGTGATTTTCTCTCCGTTGAATTTGATGTTATTCTTATTATCCTGTGTTACTTAATACTATTTCATTTCTTTATATATATATATATATGCCCCGTAGGGCCCTAATCTTCCTTGTCACTACTCGACCAATGTTAGGCTTGGCACTTACTAGGTGTCACACCTCCTTTTACACACCTACCCTGGGGGATAATGTATAAGGGAGTTTTTCTACTTTAAGTGACATTATTCGAAATGAGATTATTTATTTATTTCAAAGTCGCCACTTGGGAAAGGTTTGGCTTTTGGTGTCCAAGTCACCGGTTTATCTTGAATCCCAAATCGAGAAAATTTTCGACTTTCCAAGTGAAGTCTGCAAACCAGAAATTCTAAGTAAGAAATTCTATTGACCCGAGAGAAGGTGTTAGGCACCCCCGGATCCCGTGGTTCTATCACGGTCGCTTAAACTGTTATTAATGGCTTAGTATCTGATTTTAGTACATGTTATCCTATAGTGCAATTTTAAAAATTATTTACCGCTTTATTATTATTTTTAATGAGAATTGCAACATCGTGAAAACACATCTCGAATCACGTCACATCAATGTACCCGTGGTTATTGACATATTTTGACTCCGTTGAGATTTGGATTTGGGTCACATAAATGTGCACCCGAGTTTAAGAAAATAAATTATTAAAAGCGCGCCTAAAGATATTAGCGCGTTATTATTTTGGGAAGGCCGTGAAATTCACTAAATGGCCCATCCCGAAATCTAAGTATTTTAGTATACATTTAACGAGGGCCCCGCAAATTATTTGTTTTGTTCGGCAAGGCTCATCTCATTTTATTAAAGGGCCAACCTAAAAGTGACTATGATTTCCTATTTTTATTGTCTCTAATAATAAAAGGGAAAGTCCTAATTAATTCGTTATTGGACTGCAATAAACAAAATGCTGATTCTGTATCAAAACAACCCATTGGGCTTCCAAGATGAGCCCAACGCAAGATACTTGCACCCATACTATACTAATATGCTGCTAGTCAAAGCTTTGGCCAATGTCCAAATGTGAAGGACATTAGCACTGGACCTGGGCCCGCGTATCAGAAGTCTGGAGGCCTAAATGTCATGGGAATAGGCTATAGAGCTTGGATTTTAAATAAAAAACATGATTCTGATACAATTAAACCAAAACTATTGAAATTACTCTACACTATCCAAATGAAACAACCGATTCACGGAATATACGTACTGATTTTAAAAGCATATTAGCATCCATAATTGAACATGTATCACACTAAACTACTGATTTCATGCTTGCGTTACTATTTATTTCAAAATTGAACTAAAACTAATTATGCTATGCCATTGTTCTGAAACAACTTAACCAATATAGAGTTTAAAAGTCCGAAACAGTCCAAATTAATAGTCCAAATGTATCTATTACTCATACGACTCAAAACTACTAACTAACATCAATCACATTTATTCAACTAATCATCTATTAAATTGTAAACGACAAAACAACTTTCAAAGAAGCCTAGATTTGGCAATATTTTCATTTCAACTTCACTTCACATATACATCAAGGTGAGTTCATAGACATGTACTTGGGATTTGAATTGAAATAGAAAAAGGAGAGGTTAGCAGCAGTAACAACTTCAGCAGCCACGGAGCAGTAACACCAACAACAGTAATACAACAGCAACAGATAACCAATAGACCAGGGGAAAGACATCAAACAATGCAGCAGCAACTTAAACCAAAACTCAACGACCAAGACCAATCAACCTCAAACAATAGGATGCAATTTTCGAAACAAGGTCCAGTTCCGGAATCACACAACCAAAAAAATACAGAACAGAGTCTCAAACTACTCAAAATATTTCAGATTTGAAAATGAACTGAAAGTTTGTTCAAAGGGTTGATGAAACAATAACCCAACAGTCTAGACTCAAGCCCAAACACTCTCAAAATTGAATCCTTACAAGCTTTCTGAACTGTTTTTCTCTTCTTTTTTTAAACTGACTAAAGACTCTCAAATTCATCCAAAAAATCCCCCCTTCATTCTGTCCTAAACCCTCTCTTTTATATCCAAACTCCACTCATCTGTCCTGCTCTCAATAGCACTTAACAAATAAGAAACACTTCCTCCAATATTATTCCCTGAGGTTCCCACTATTATGTGTCTATTCTTTTAATTCAATGGTTATGGTAGTATATTGTTTAATCAATTTCCCTTAAAATTGCCCATACCATTATGTCTTGTTCCCCATTATTGTTTAAACAAATACATTATTTTAATAGTACATTAGTACTTAGTGGACAGAACACTCAACTAAACCAATTCTTCAAGTTTTATATCCTACATGAGCCCCCTTTAATCTGTATTAAGCCTTTCAACTCTAATCATATTCAAATTTAACTAAACTGATTCCTAATTAACCACCAAACTACAACAGCTATAACCAATTCAACCTACCAAATCAGTCAGTAATTTAAGATAGAAACTCAGATCAAATTAAGTGGCATCAAAACAGAGGGAATGAGCTAATCATATTGGGAACCAATCATGATCAAATCAGACAAAATGAACGAGCAGGGAAACAGCAGTATGATGAATCAACAAAGAGCAGGGGATCAAACAATACACACATTGAAATAATACTACCATAAATAGCTTGGAATAGTCATAGTTTGCACAAGAGACTTACTGATATTTGCCTAACTCGGAATTCCAAAAATACAAAGAAGAAGCAATCATCCAGAATAAAACAAACAAACGGGTGAATTGAACCATACAGTTTGACACAACTAGGAGGGGGTACAGGGGATTCGAGTAGCCTTGAACAAAAACAAAGAGCTATAAGAAAACTAACTAATCGATGAAGCCATTTAAATCGATTCAGCAATTATAGCAATGACAATTGACAACAAACAGAAACAATGATGAAACTGGACCAAATAAAAGGTCTGATGGAGAAGGAGGAAAGTAATGAACAAAAGACGAATTATAATGAAAAGTAAACAGGTAAACATCAACAAAAATAGAAAAGAAAAAGAAGGAAAACACTTCAGACTCTATAGACCGAATTCCAATCAATATGCTCTTCGAAATTGGTTTCCAGTTAGTATTATACGTCTATTTCATCAGAAATAGACTTATAATACTAACTAGAAACCCATTCGATCCTGACAATTTTGAGACAGTATCGAACCGTTGGACCCTAGATCCGTCATTCGACGAGTTATACTCTGATTCGAGCCAAGTTGGTTAGGGATTAGGGACGAGGAGGTTAAGGGGATTATTGGGCGTGATTTTGGGACTGATTGGAGATGGAGCCGCCACTGGGGAATTTTGTGGAAGCACTAGGGTTCATGCGGTTAAATTGTTATTCGAAGGGTTCCAGGTTGATTCGATGGAATCTAATGTTGGTTTTGGTATGAGGGAGGTCTAACGGTGGTATGGTGTGATTTTGGTGGTTGTTAGATGAACTACGGTTTTGGACGGGGATCTTCGATCGATTATTCGAAGGGACTTGTCGGGATTCGAAGGAAACTGATAGTGGATTGGAGATGAGGAGGTTATGGGGAAGAAGTGGTGTAATTTTGGAGGTCTTTGGTGACTGACCGTCGCCGTGGGCGATTTCCGGCGGGGGCTCAGCGGCGGAGTGAGGCGGAGGGAGACGATCTATCTCTGAGGCTTAGAGACGACGAGGGGGGGTTTGGCTTGGGGTGCTGGGTAGGATTTAGGAATATATAGTGGGTGCGTGAATGAATCCAAACTGTTGGATCTGATGAGATCAACGGTTTGGGTCACTTCATTAAAGAGAAGCGACATCGTTTGGGGTGGTAACAGGGCGGACCGGGTAGGGGGAGACGGGTTGGGTTATGTAACGGGTGAGGCTCAGGGTTTTTGGACCGTCGGATTAGGATCAAATGGACGGTTGGGATTGATTACCATCGAAACGACATAGTTTGACCATAATAATACGTCGTTTCTCCTGTCTTTGAGATTGGACGATTTGGACCGGGTAGGAGGGTAATTTGGGCTGGGTAAGGGGTGTGTGAATTGGGCCTGTGGAAATTTGGCCTGGTCCGAGTTTCCTCTTTATCTTTCATTTCTTCCTTTTCTTTTTATTTTCTTTTTTAATTCCTAATTATCAAAAAATTCTAAATTAAATTGTAAAACCAAAATTAACTTAAAAATACTAATTAACTTCTACTGTCAATTAACACGCACAATTTAAATATCAAAAGAAATAAAATCACACAATTGGACATAAAAAATGCTAAAAATGCAAATTACATTATTTTTGTGATTTTCATTCTTGAAAAACCAAATATTGTTTTAATTAATTCCTAATTGTAGACTTAAATCGTAGAATGCAAATGCAATATATTTTTTGTATTTTTATTAATTTAAACAAATAATCATGCACATACAAACTCACACAATAAGAGAAAAATAACACAAAATTCACAAAAATTACAAACAACACAAGACTATTTTATTTTGGATTTTTGGGAGTAATTCTCATATAGGGCAAAAATCACGTGCTCACACTAGGTACCGCCGTGGTGTACTCATGCCCTTTCCAGAACATGTTTTTCGTTTGCAGATCCAGGTTCATCAGCTCAGTCATACCGTTAGTGAGGCGAGACGACCTTCATAGACTTTGAGGTATATCTGTCGTGTCTACAGACCGAGGAGTCTCTCTCTCTCTATTCCCTCTGTTAGATACAGATCCTCTGTAATTTCTGTTGACTAGACATTCTGGAGTTAGAACCTTATGTAAACTTTCTCAGCTTGTGATTCATGAGATTCCGGGTTTTGGGAGTTGATTCAGTTTGAGAGTTTATATTTGTATATGCCGAGCGGCATCTTAAACATTTTATTCCTGTTATTCTACAGTTTTTTGTTAGTTTTATCTTTCGTTTTCCTTTTTCCGCAAATTGTTAGTCTTACCTAGTCATAGAGACTATGTGCCATCACGACAGTTCACGGAGGGCAAACTCGGGTCGTGACACTTGCCTACATTGTAACTAGTGGTGTATATAGGTTGGGTTAGTTCAAAATTTTCAATTAGCAAACCAAACCAATTGTGTCAGGTTATTAAATCTGAAGACCAAACCAAACCAATAAAGTCAGATATTTAAATTGCGATTATTCCCGAGTTTTTTCATAAAGTCTTTATTGCACAAAATATAGAATTTTTGCTCCAAATATTTCATTAATCCAAGTAAGACAGAACTATACTAGGTGTTCTTTAAGAAAATAATATAAAACTTGTGATGATTCATGATATTGTACTAGAATACACAATAATAAAGATACTAAAACCGCATAAAAGAAATAATATGAATAAGCTGTCATGAATCATAATCCAACTAGTTATGATGGCACCTATACTAATCCGCTAGGTAAGTCAATTTAACAATAATCTAATTTCAAATGATATTTACTAAGAAATAGTGATGAAATAACTAAACTTTTATACAATAACCCAGGGACTAGTAATTCAAATCATAAGCTTCTAGAATTTACCAAGAAATGGAGGCAGTTATAACCGGAATGGAGATACATCTTCAATGTCAGCTCCCTCCACGCAAAACCACATCAGCTCTAAAATCTGCACGCAACATGCAGAAGTGTAGTATGAGTACAATCGACTCCATGTACTCAATAAGTAATAAACTTAAACTTATATTGAAAGCGGTGACGAGCTTAGACAACGGTTAGAGTCCAACACCAATAAACAAGAACAACTCGTAACAATATAATAAAAGCAACATAGGAAATAACTCAAAGATATGATGCTCAACTCGTTCAGAGTCACAGAAAAATAGGCACGCTTTTAGAGTATAACAGTAAAACCTAAATCTTTCATCGAGATAACAAAAAATATGAGTATGTCAGAAAATATGATTTATCACAAATATGTTCATCAACAGGTAAGATGTTTCATTATCAGATAGCATGAGAAAAGTACATCTCAATGCCTATATGTCAATGAGCATGTGAAACCATGAATGTCTCAATATCATTTACCATGAGGAAATGCATCTCTGTGCCTACATGCGAAGTATGCATGTAAAATGTTATGCATCACATCGAAGAAATCATGTACTCATACTCTCAGAGTACTCAATCTTGCTGTCTCACACTCAATCACTCGGTATACACAATCGCTCAACACTCGGTATAGTACACTAAACTCGGTACTTGCACTCACTACAGGTATGTCGGACTCCTGCCCAAATGCTAATATAAGCCATCAAGCGTGCAACCCGATCATGAATCAATAAAACCTATTACGGCGTGCAGCCCGATCCCATCAATAATAATACATATAAAGCCAACATGGTCTATTGTGACATGCAACTCAATCCATAATATCTCTCACAACACGGCCCTCGGGCTAACAAATCTCATGTCAATCAGCCCAAACAATGATAACATGATATAATAACAATTGATAACAGAGATTGAGATATGATATGCAAATGAATGAATATGACTGAGTACGTAACTGCAATTTAAGCAAATAACTCAATAGCATAAATGACCTTGGGTATCTCAACGGAATAATTATGTAGCCTAAACATGGCTTCTAACACGATTCATAGCTCATATAATCAAACAAGTAGGGAGAACATGGAGGTAACGGGATATAATAGCAAAACAAGTCCGATCATAGTGTAATAGTCGACAGAATTATGATTTCCTTGGTACATGTCCACATGCTCGTCAATTAGCATGTGTATCACCTCAATACATTTCTTATAACAATGTTTCTAGGGTTAAATACCCTCAAATTTAAGTTTAGATATATTTCTTAGCTCAATCATGCCAAATACAATACCAAGAAAGCCAACCCATACTCTAGGAATGCCATTCATATCAACCTCCGTACGGCTCGAAACTAGCCAAAAGAAAATCAAATACATCAAATAATGCCTAAAGAAATAATACCAAATGATATTGATGGAATCTTAATTAAAAAGCCCAAAGTTAACCAAAAAATCAAAATAGAGCCCACACCTCGAAACCCGAAAAAACTTACAAAATCCGATGACATATTCAATTATGAGTCTAACCATACTAGTTTTACTCAAATCCGGCTATGAATCGATATTCAGAACTCAAAAATTCTCATTATGAAAGTTTAGTCAAAACCCCTAATTTCTCTTTCAAAATCATCAATCAAATGCCAAAAACCAAGATAGAATCACAGAATAAAATCATTACCGAATAGAGAATACTTACCCCATCCATGTAGTGAAAATTGCCTCCAAAATTTCCCAAATCCAAGCTCCATAGCTCCAAATATGGTAAAATGCCCGAAACCTTCAAAATAGAGTAATTAAAGGTCTGCTCCAAGTATACTCTTCGCGAACGCGAAAGGACTATCGCGTTCGTGATGCACAAAAATACTCCGCCACAAAAGGCCCTACGCATTGACGGCATAGACCTCGCGAACGCGTTGCACACCAGATCCAAACCTTCGCAAACACTGCTAATACTTCGCGAACGCAAAGGCATTTCTTCTAGTCCCCAGCTTCTCAACTCAACTCTATGCGAAAGCAAGCTAAAGAAGGCAGACACGATGCTCATGCCTTACAAAGGTATGCAAAAACAATAACACAATTGCAAATATAATGAAAAAATAAAGGCTAGCTCCAATAATACACTACGCGATGAAGAAGGTCGAAACACCAGAAATCAACAGTGCCAAAGAACATGGAAATGATCTGAAATTCATCTGAAATTTACCCGATCCCCTCAGGACCCCATCCAAACATGCAAACAAGTCCCAAAACATAATGCGGACCTATTTGAGGTCTGAAATCACACATAACAACATCAAAATCACGAATCGCACCTCAAATCGAACTTAATGAATGGTTAACTTTTCAACCTTCAAAACTCGTGCTGAACCATATCAAAAAAACTCGGAATGAACTCAAATTTTGCATACAAGTTCCAAATAATATAAAAGCTATTCAGATTCCCAAATCATCAAAGTCAACTCTCAGTAGAACTTATCAATATTCCAAACCTTCAAATTTTAAACTTTCGCCAAATAGTGCCAAAACCTTCTAGAAATATCCAAATGCAAGTCCGGGCATACGCCCAAATCCAAAATCACCATCCGGAACTAAAGAAACCATCAAAACTTTGATACGAGGTCAAATACTAATAAGCCAAACTTGGTCAACTCTTCCAACTTAAAGCTTCCTAGTTGAGTATCATTCTTCCAAATCAATTCTAAATCATTTGAAAACTAAATTGATGATTCTCACAAGTCATAATACATCATACAAAGCTACTCAAGACTTAAAAAATAACTAAACAAAATTCAAATCCTCAAAATGACCGGTGGGGCCGTTACATTCTCCCCCCTCTGCCACTTTAACATACGTTCGTCCTTGAATGTGCCTAGAGTCATTCCAGAGCCACCAAATCGCCGTGTAACCTTACTACGCATATTCGGGGGGTGATCCCACATTAATCCAATCCATGTAAGACTTGACAACACAACATAATTGAAGATCATTACTTTAACCTTAGTCCGTAAGCCTAGAACCCAATTTCCAACATCTGAAATTCCTTACAAGACCCGAATCTCGCATTTACATATTGTATAAGTCTGAGAAAGCAGTATCAAGCCATAATAATCACCCAAGATGTAATCACATGATATACCACACAACTCGCATACTTGTAGCAATACTTCCCAATCACAGTAGCTGCTCAAAACAAACCCGACACCGGTAATAAACCTCACATCAAATAAAAACTCGTTCAAAACCTTTGTACACTACTGATGATTAAAAAAACACGCATAAACTCATAGCCACTCTTCAGATCAACAAGTCATGGAGCTATCTCTCTTGTCCGACAAGAACCAGAGATAAATCCTAAGCTGACTTCCGATATTATTCTTTTAAAAATACTGTAATCAATTCCGATAGTATCTATTTTGGGTCCTATGACCTTATCTCATCAAACACAACTATTATATTAATATGCCACACCACTACAACCTAAATCCATAACTGTGCAATCTGTGAACCAATAAGCAACAATTCAAAAGTACTCAAATACGGAAAATGACTCAAATAAGAGAACCGTCCCGCAAGCTCAATAAATGCCACCACAAACGCTATGCTATGAACCCACGAATCTATCTAAAATGATCATATCTCAACATAACTCTGCTACAACACGTGATCCCATCCAAACAATGGTCCTATGAAATACCTCAAGCCACATGCTCAAAATCAACAATCACATGCAATTTGACATCAAGTACATGACCATAACCATGGAGGAGTGAATAACATTATATACCATGGCCCGGAAAGACCATAGCCAAGGCGCAATCAACTATTCAACACCCCATCAACTATCTCACTCGAAATTCGCTACAAGGCCCAAATAGAACCGCATCGGGTGAGCATATACACAAGAAATCACAAACCCTCGTAGCACAGAAGAGTAATATATAGAAAATATCAAAACACGAGCAAGATAAACTCTAACTAAATAATAAACCTTTTAGCAATAACAGTGTTGAGTCAACAAATCCGACCCACGTCCTCATTGGGCCGACCAATGGGCCCCCAAATCAACTACAGTCATCATAAATGGACAAATGGCCCTCCATAAGTCCACAATGACCTAACCATAACACGCACTATCTTCTAGCTAACTTTGGCCACATCTTCATAGTCCATAAACTCCTCCTAGTCTCTAAATCCATAGAACACATAAATTACCACAGCCGGTCCCAAGTGCACTACTCAAATGTCTAAAACATCTCTCATATATAATCATCCCTATGAGAAATATTCTTATGATTCTTCCACGCTACATAGCAAAATCTGAACACCAGTAGTGGATCAAGCAGGTGAGTACTGCAATGACAGTGAAGCATCTGTTAGTGAAAACACAATGCGCCTTCTGAAATACACACACTTCTCAGGCAATACCAAGTAATAATAGCATTCATCTTCTCATCTAAAACTATTGATGTTATTTAAGAATTCATGACCTTCCCTTCAAAATTGAATTGTGACCTCGAAAATGCAAATCTCAATCCCACATGACAAACCGCATCTATTAGCTAGAAACCTTCCTTGATCCATCCATGAGAAAATCATAACACGCCACATACCTCTCATACCTATAGATAAATCCACCTCAAGTTATGGAAAAAATTGTTGAGAACACTTCGAAACCCATTTGCACATAACCAAGCCATTAGAAACTCTCTCGGTAAATGATAACTAACGTGTGCACACCATGATAAGAGGGCTCAGATTCCTACTCAGAAGGTGTTGATGATGCAAGTAGTGACTTTACAATGAGGTATTTAGGCTGTAAAGAGAGGAAAAAATGCAAAAACAACTTCAATTGAAAAAGAAAGCATAATCTAAGAAGAGATTAGGCAAATTGAAGAAGTAATCGTAGAAGAAAAGGAAATTCCCAAATCCACTTTGTTAACAGAATGGGCTCAAATTGTGCAATCCCTGACGAATAGCCACAAACTCTCATGGGCGGAAGAGGTGGATGCAGCAGAAAGCCAGGTGAAACGACCATCTATTTGGGATAATTTTGATGTTACAAAAAATTTCAAACGCAGGTTTCAAGTTGTAGTATGTTCAACCGGAAGTACATGGACAAACGAAAGTCTGCGCAATTGATGTTGAGAATATCAATTCAGAAATAAATTAGTGGAGTACAGTTGTTGTATGTTAAGTACTTGGTGCCTACCCCCATTCTCAGTTTTGAATGAATTCATCCCGTGACTGTGGCAAAATATGGTATAAAAAAATTGCAATATTGAAGAATGGCATAAATTTGGTGTGGTTCGACTCAGAATCGGGGAAAAATGATGTCCTTCAAGGAGGAAATTATCACTTTGACAACAAGTCGTTCATTGTCAAAGCATGGAGTGCCGACATAAAATTAACAAAAGAGGAATTACAAATGGTACCAATTTGGACTAAGCTTCCTGGGCTTGATTTCAAATATTGGAGCCCAAAGGGTTTAAATTGGGAGCTTAATTGGGAAACCATTAATGGTGGATCCTAACACTAAGAAGAATAAGTGTTTAAATTTTGCTAGTCTACTAGTAGATATGGAACTAGATTCCAATCTACTGGACACAGTATTTTTCAGAAATGAGAAATGGAATGGCGATTGAACAAAAAGTAAAGTATGACTGGAAGCCAACCCTATGCAAATTTTGTCATAGATATTGACATTTAGAGGATGAATATAGGAAGAAGAAAGCTCCCAAACCAAAGGTTCCTAAAGATCAAGGGGCGCACCTTGATCAAGCTCATGATGGGAATAAAGGAGTCAGGCCAAAATAAGGTACAAAGATAGTAAAGGGGAAAAACAGGTGGAAGTTAATATATGAGAAAAGGCGGGCACATAGAGCACAAATAAATAGGTTGAAAAAGGCAATACACCAACAGGTGATTGGGTTACCCCTTTGAATAGGCATGTAGCAAGACAAAATCCACAATTGACCAAGCAAAATTGGATAGTGGTAGCACAAATGGCGAGTCAAGTTATAAATGAGGAAGGATACGACTTTCCTACCTTAGCTAATGGTTAACATCCTAGCATGGAATGTTAGGGGCCTCAATGTCCCTAACAAAAAGAGAGGGGATCAGACTGCTTTGTAATGAACAAAATATTGGTTTAATAGGATTGTTGGAAACTAAGTTTAAGGTAAGAATAATTGATAATATGATTAACAATATGTTAGGGGGTTGGCAGTACATCACTAATTTGGAGCAACATCAGAATGGAAGAAATTGTATTTTGTGGAGGGAAGATATTTATCATATTATAGTTTTACCTAAGTTAGCCCAAGCTATAACATGTAAGGTGACTTGTATAGCTGAACATGTGAAGTTTTACATAACATTTGTGTATGCTTATAATCACTTAAGTGAAAGAAGAGAATTATGGGAATACTTAACCAGGCAAAGGGTGGTATGCACTGGTGCATGGATGGTATTCGGTGACTCTAATTCAGTCCTTGATTTAGAAGATTGACTAGGAGGGAATGTAGTTACAGTGGCTGAGGTGGTGGAGTTTAAAGAATGCGAGGAAGATTTTTAGATCACGAAACTTCCACATCATGGGAACAGGTACACCTGGAATGACAAGCAGGGTGATCACAGAATTTTTTCCAAGATAGATTGGGTGTTTGTTAATAGTGGTTGGCTAGATACAATGTCTTATCATATTACCACTTATTTACCTGAGGGACTGAGTGACCATTTTCTAGTTAAAATAGCAGCACTAAGTGACTCCTAAAGAAGAAAGAAAGCCTTTTAGTTTTATAATATTTGGGCCAGCCGTCCTCAATTTTTGGAAAGGGTGAAAAATGTGTGGGATACAGAGATTCTAGGGTATAAGATATTTCAAGTTATCAAGAAATTAAAACTTTTGAGGGTAGCTTAAAGAAGTAAAATGGTTAGCAATTCAGAGATTAAAGAAAGTTGTTGGGCACATAGTAGCTGAAGACCAAGACACGTTTGTTGAGGGGAGATCTTCGGTACATAATGTTCTAATATGCCATGATTTACTTAGGTATTATAATGGGAAAACTTCTCCTAGATGTCTAATGAAAATTTATCTATGGAAAGCATGTGACATGGTTAGTTGGGAGTTGTAGAAGAAGATCTGAAAGGATTTGGGTTTCCAAATAAATTTCTGTTCTTAGTAATGGCTTGTATTTCATCCACAAAATTCTCTGTAAAGTTCGGTGGTGAGTGGCATGGATATTTTGAAGGCAAGAGGCCCAATGGCTCATTTACCTGATTTTAAGTTTCATCCTATGTGTAAAACATTCAGTCTTACTCATCGGATATTTGTTGATGATCTTATGATCTTTTGTAAAGGTGATCAGACATAACAAGAGTCATGGAGGCACTACAACACTTCGGTCATGCTATGAGGCTAAAGGATAACTTAGACAAGTCGATTATGTTTCTTGCTGGAGTGGATGAACAAACAAAGTAGGGCAGGACCATAATCGCTTATGCGGCGCAATGGCTGCTTCTGCGGCGCCTCACCTGTGGCCCAAAGTGCGCAAGTGCGATTACACCAGGTGCAACAAGCTTCAGCCATTCCAAAACAACTTCAAATGATCTGGTAACCATCCGAAATCAAACCGAGGCCCTAGGGACCTCAGCCAAATATACCAAAAAGTCCTAAAATATCATATGAAGTTAAGCTCTCAAATCACATCAAACAATGCTAAAATCATGGATTATCCCCCAATTCAAGCTTAAAGAACTTGAAACTTCAAATTTCTACAACAGATGCCGAAACCTATCAAACCACGATTGACCTTAAACTTTAAATACAATCCATATGCATCATTACGGACCTATTCCAACTTTCGAAATTAAAATCCGACCCTGATGTCAAAAAGTCCACTACTGGTCAAAACCTTCAAAACTTTAACTTTTGCCATTTCAAGGCTAAATAAGCTACTGACCTCCAAAACACAATTCCGACATGCCTCTAAGTTCAAAATCACCCAATGGAGCTAACGGAACCGACGAAACTCCATTTCGGAGTTGTCTTCATATAGTTCTGACTATGGTCAAAATCTTAAGGTTTAAGCTTACGTTTAGGGACTGTGTCCCAAACACTCCAAAGCCAAATAGAAAATTTCCTGGCAAGTCACATAAGCAGGAAGAGATACGGGGGAAACAATAAATAGGGGATCGGGGCTATAACTCTCAAAATGACAGGTCGGGTCGTTACATCCTCCCCCTCTTAAAACAATCGTTCGTCCTCGAATGAGTATAGAGACATACCTTAAGTGGTGAAAAGATAAGGATAACGGTTGCGCGTATCCTGTTCGGTCTCCTAAGTCACCTCCTCGATCGGTTGACCCCTCCACTGAACCTTTACTGAAACTATGTTCTTTTACCTCAGCTTTCGAAGCTGCCTATCCAAAATAGTCACTAGCTCCTCAACATAAGATAGATCCTTATTCAATTGGATCGAGCTGAAATCAGACATATGGGATAGATCATCGTGATACTTTCGGAGCATAAAAACATGAAACACCGGATGAACTCCTACTAGGCAGGGAGGTTAAGCAATTTCATAATCAACCTCCCCAACTTGCCACAACACCTCAAAAGGACCAATAATTCTTGGGCTCAGCTTGCCCTTCTTTTCGAACCTCATAACACCCTTCATAGGCAAAACCTGAAGTAAGACCCACTCTCCAACCATGAACGCAACATTGTGAACCTTCCGGTCCACATAACTCTTTTGTCTAGGCTGTGTGAAGTCTATGCTGGATCACCTTAACCTTCTCCAATACATCTTGAACCAAGTCTATACCCAATTATCTAGCCTTGCCCGGCTCGAACCAACCCACTGTACAACAACACCGTCTACCATACAGAGCCTCATACGGTGCCATCTGGATACTGAACTGGTAACTGTTATTGTAGGTAAACTCCGCAAGTGGGAAGAACTGATCCCAAGAACCTCTAAACTCCATCACACACGCACAGAGCGTATCTTCTAGTATTTAAATAGTGCGCTTGGACAGTCTATCTATTTGAGGATGAAATGTTGTGCTCTACTCCATTTCAGTACCCAACTCATGCTATACGGCCCTTCAAAATCGTGATGTAACTGCGTACCCCGGTCAGAGATGATAGATACTGGCATGCTATGAAGCCTGACAATCTCGCGAATATAAACTCGAGCCAACTGCTCGAAAGAATAGGTAGTCATCATAGGAATGAAATGAATTGACTTCGTCAGCCTATCCACAATCACCCAAAATGCATCAAACTTTTTCTGAGTCTGTGGGAGTCTAACAACGTAATCTATAGTGATCTGCTCTCATTTCCACTCGGAAATCTCTAACTTCTGAAGCAACCCACCTGGCCGCTGATGCTCATACTCCACCTGTTGGCAATTTAGACACAGATCCACATACTCTACTATGTCCTTCTTCATTCTCTTACACCAATAATGATGCCTCAAGTCCTGATACATCTTTGCGAGCACTGGATGAATGGAATACCGCAAACTATGAGCCTCTTGGAGAATCAACTCACACAGTACATCTACATTGGGCACACATAGCATGCCATGCATTTTCAAAGCACCATCATCTCCAATGGTAACCTCCTTAGCCGTGCTGAACAGTGTCCTTAAGGACAAGCAGATGTGGGTCATCATACTGACACTCCCTGATACGATCATAAAGAGAAGACCGAGAGACCATACAAGCCAAAACTCGAATCGGCTCAGAAATACCCAATCTCACAAACTGGCTGGCTAAGGCCTAAAAATTCAATGTCATGGGCCTCTATGCTACTGGTAGATATGCTATGCTCCCCAAACTCTTCGCTTGGCAACTCAAAGCATCGGCCACCACATTGGCCTTTCCGGGATGGTACAAAATGGTGATATCGTAATCCTTAAGCAACTCCAACCACCTCCACTGATGCAAGTTAAGATCCTTCTTCTTAAACAGATGTTGCAAGCTCTAGTGATCCGTGTAGATCTCACAAGGGACACCGTACAAATAGTGCCTCCAAATCTTCAAGGCATGAACAATAGTTGCTAACTCAAGGTCATAGACAGGATAGCTCTTCTCATGTACGTTCAACTGTGTGTACGCGTAGGCAATCACCCTACGGTCCTGCATCAATACCGCACTGAGACCAACCCGCGACACATCACAATATTAACCTGAAGGCAATACCAATACTGGGGTCGTAGCTAAAGCTGTCTTGAGCTTCTGAAATCTCTCCTCACACTCCTCCGTCCACCTGAATGGAGCACCCTTCTGGGTCAGCCTGGTCATAGGTGCTGCAATAGATGAGAAACCTAGAAAACTTTGGATCTCTGTAGCTGAGAACGGTCTGAGCTAACTCTGTAATGCCTCCACCTTCTTCGGATCCATTGAGTTTAGACAAAACTCACACTTCAAAATTTTTGCATATAACTTCTTTTCTCTCAAAGTCTGGAGCACAATTCTCAGGTGTTACTCATAATCCTCCTAAGTCTGGGAATACACTAGAATGTCGTCAATGAATACGATGATAAAGAGTCAATATAGAGCCAGAACACACTGTACATCAAGTTCCTAAAAGTTGTTGGGGCATTGGTCAGTCCAAATGACATCACAAGGAACTCGTAGTGACCATACCGAGTCCTGAAAGAAGTCTTCGGCATATCTGGCTCCCAAATTTTCAATTGATGATAACCTAAACATAAGTCAATCTTGGAAAACACCCCGGAACCCTTTAATTAATAAAACAAGTCACCAATACAAGGCAAGGGATACATGTTCTTCACTGTAACTTTGTTCAGCTGGAGATAATCTGTTACGCCCCGCAATATTATGTCGATATTACTTTTGACAGTATTATATTACGATAATGTTATACCCAGCAGTATTACATTATGGTGATGTTACGCTTTGCAGTAATAATAACGACGATGTTGCATCCTGCAGTAATTTACGTTGAATTTGATGTAAGGTAATTGACATTAATCTAAGGAATAGATTATTTGGGGATTATAAGGATTATAAATGATGATTAAATTTGTGAAGGTAAGAGGATACGTAATATCAAAGAAAAGGAATTTTGTCAAAGTTTGGCATGTTGAGGTAAAATACGGCCCGAGTTAAATTACCCGGTATTTATGGACTAGTACCATACAAGGTACCATGTGACCATGATAGTAAGATGTATAAGGTATGTTAAAAGTGAGTAATATTTTAAGTAAATGGGAATAATTCTCAATTTTTCGGATAACTGATTAATTACCGAGTAACGGAACATTACCTAATTAATTGGGGATATATTTGGATAAGATTAAATCCCACCACCCATAACATGGAAGCCCTTGAAACAGATTAAATGACTCATCATTTGGCATGAAAGGTGGCCATTTTAAATGTTTAGGTGTCACCTTTAGAAATGGGACAAAAAGCATGGAAGGGGTGACGGTTTACTACTGGAGAAGGGTACTACAAGTTTTTGTTAGCTTAACTAGCAAGAACATATTATTTCATCCAAATATGACTACACATATGTAGTAACATATTCATATCCCACATACATGGCGTTACTTGTACATAACCAGCAAAATATTAACATGAATACAAACTACGTAAACCTTGTACACACACTCATGGAAATTGTGCTCTCTTCTTCATCTCAACATCTTCAACACTGACCGTGAAACCTTTTCCGTGCTGCATCCAAGAAACACTATATTGATCTCAAAGGAGAACTCTGAGGTCAGATGGAAGGAAGATACGATTCGAATGAGATTTCTTAGCGCCGTAGCAACGTGAGATTTTGCGACTTTAGAGGAGTACGGTGCAACCTGTTTAAGAATATTATACGTATTTTTTCCTACTCCAGGTATGTTAAGGCTAAGCTCTTCCTTCATTTTGCATGATCTCGTCATTACACAAGTTTGGTAACAAGCCATAGAGAAAAATTCATATCCCGGAATTTGCGTATATTTTGCTATCTCGCAAGTTACATATATTTTTCTAGTTTTGTAAGTTATAATATTCTCCTCATCGGACTTTATATTCAATTGAGTATTTTTCTCTTCCAGTCAAGAGAGCAGAGAGTTTATATATATCGTATTAAAAGTATTTTCATTGCCATCGAGCTACAATCGATGGGCAGGCCCCTATTGGGAAACCTCTTATCAGATAGTAAGTTATATGACGATCCTACTGTGGCCGAGCGCATATGAGCGAGCCAAGTTGGTCGAGATACAGATCCTAGTATGGCCGAGCACTTATGAGAGAGCCTACTACGGCAGAGCAGATATATATGTATATCAAGCCTTATAGGGTCGGATAGCTATTTTACTTACTATATTGAGAGAATTGAGTCAGTATCAGCAGGTAAGCATATCTTCAGATTATCTTTGACTTCCAGCTACTTGCAGTTATTATATTATCAGTTTAGTTTCAGCTTTCAGTATATTTCCTTACATACTCAGTACATTATTTCGTACTGACGTCCCTTTTCTGGGGGCACTGCATTTTATGCTTGCAAGTCAAACAGACAGACGAGTAGGCCTCTTCAATAAGTGTTACCCGAGTTCATCTTGATCGGTAAGCTCCATGCATTTCGGAGTTTCCAGGTCAAGAGCCTAATATATATCTTGTATATATACGTATATATGTCATGAGTAGGTCGGAGAGTCGTCCTGATCACAGTATATCTATTAGTAGAGGCTTGTAGACATATCTTGTCAGTTAGCGCAGTATGTTGGAATTTCAGGCGTTGTATGTATATTTGGTTGATTTGTCAGCTTTTGTAATAAATATGACGGCCTTGTCAGCCAAGTTTTATATTGATATTTATAGCCTGTTTGGCCAAGCTTATTTTTGGCCAAAGGGGCTTTTTTGGGCCAAAAGCACTTTTTGCCAAAAATTGAGGTGTTTGGCCAAGCTTCTGGAAGGAAAAAAAGTGCTTTTGAGGAGAAGCAGAAGCAGTTTTGGAGAAGCAGAAAAAAGTAGCTTCTCTCCAAAAGCACTTTTTTGAGAAGCACTTTTGAGAAAAATACACTTAGAAGCAGTTTTTAACAACTTGGCCAAACACTAATTGCTGCTCAGAAGTGCTTTTCAAACTAGTTAGCCAAACACAAACTGCTTCTCACCTAAAGTACTTTTGAGAAAAGCACTTTTGAAAAAAATGCTTCTCAAAATAAGTTGATTTTTGCAGCTTGGACAAACGGGCTATTAGTTAGCATTCGTTGTTGTCTTGCAATGTGGCCCATGGCTAAAAGTATGACATCATATATTCAGAGTCCTCTAGTTGTAAGTTGGTACATAAGGATAGGTGAGGCACTGGGTTCCGGTCTCGCCCCCCAAGTTCGGGGCGTGACATAATCAATACACATGTGCATGGAATCATCCTTCTTCTTTACGAACACTACCATAGCACCCCAATGTAACACACTAAGCCGGATGAATCCCTTAGCAAGAAACTCCTATAAGTGCTCCTTCAACTTAGAAGAACCATATGATATGGAGGAATAGAGATGGGCTGAGTGCTCGACAACAAATCAATACCAAAATCAATATCTCTGTCGAGCGGCATGCCCCGAAGATTAGATGGAAACACATCTGGAAAGTCCTTCACTACTGGAACTGACTCAATTGTAGGGGTATAAATACTGACATCTCTCATGTAAGCTAGATACGTGTCATATCCCTTGAACCATTCATTGAGCTTTAAGGAATGGAATAACTCTGATGCAAGTATACTTTAAGGTACCCCTCGACTCTAATCGTGGTAAGCTTGGCATAGCCAGTACCATGGTCTTAGCATGACAAGCAAGAATAGCATAATTGGGTGACAACCAGTCCATGCCTAAGATAAGATCAAAGTTCACCATGCTGAGCAATAATAAATCGGCTATAGTCTCAAAACCGCTAAGACCAATCAAACACGACCAATACACGCGGTCCACCACAAGAGAATATCTCACATGAGTAGACACATAATCCCGAGATACGCCCAAATACGAGGCAAAATAAGATGGCACATAAGAATAGGTAGATCCTAGATTGAATAGAACCGACGAATCTATATGACATACTGGAACAATACCTGTAATGACAGAGTTAGAAGCAACTGCCTCTGTACGAGCAGGAAGGGCATAATATCTGGCCTGACCTCCCCCTCTAGGGCGACCTCGACTTCCCCGACCTCCACTCGAGCTGGCTGAGCTGTTGAGGTGATAGCTAGTGTTGTAATCATAGCCTGTGGATCCAGTGGAGCACGTTGTGGCTGAGAAGTCTGTAGAGGTGCACCCCTCCTAAGTCTGGGCAATCCCTCACCATATGGAGAGTGTCGTCACTAAGATCATGAGGTTTTGAGGGACAAACTCTCTCAAAAACATGTCCAAAAACTAAGTCCATGTAAATGAAGTACCTCAACCACAATACTCAACTCATAAGCATGCCACCACTGATAGGCTGCTCCTCTTAGCTGGAATGTAGTAAAATAAACTCCACTCGACTCCGCTACACCTATGGTACAGAGGATACGGTGACACTCGTCCAGAAAAGCACGAGCATCATCGGTCGCCAATCCAGTAAAGGTAGGAGGATGGTACTTCTTGTACCTCCCCAGTTTGAGCTGCTTTGCCTCATAAGCTACTATACTAGCCGGAGTCGGGCGTGAGCTACCGACTGCATCGTATAATCTTTGGAACATATTCGACCGCAGCCCGTGGCTCTAGGGTACGGGCGGCTGGAGTATGTGCTCCTTCCCCGGCCTGAGATATGGCAGGATCAATTGGAATCAATCCAACCTAAGCTAAGGCGCTGAACATGCACAGAAACTGCACCAAAGTCTCCTGAAGGGCCAGTGAAGCAACAGGTACCTCAGGTGTCTGCCCTCCAGCTAGAGCTACTAGGGGACTCCTCTATAGCAGCTCGTGCGGGTGACCTAGCTGCACTGTGTGGACATCCTCGGCCTCTACCCCAGCCCCAGTTGCTAGCGGCTCTAGTAGGGGGTGCAGGTGTATGATCATCATATCCTTCGGTACGGGTCCTTACCATCTGCGAGAAAGAATGTAACATAGAAGTTTAGAATTTTTATGTCAATAAATTTCGCACGGCAAGGAAGAAAAGAAGTCTAATATTCTGAACAGCTCCATAGCCTCCCGAAGATAAGTATAGATGTCTCCCTACTGATCCGCGAGACTTTAATAAACTGGCTTCTGATTCACGACACCTATAAACCTAGAGCTCTGATACCAACTTGTCCGACCCATTCTTCCCTCCGTGAGAGTTCGCGACGACACCTAGTCTCTTTGACTAGGTAAGCCTAATATTTGCGAAAAATAACAAAAATGAATAGATAAATCTAAACTACTAACATCAATAGTAATGAAGCAAAAGATAGAAGTGCCGCTCGACATATACAAAGAAACTCATAAAAATACATACAGAACTTTCCTAAGACCTGGAACATCATAAGTCACAAGCTTCTAAGAATTTACTAACTGTTCTAAAAATCAGTATTTAGAGTAGTAGAAGAAGAACTACATAAAAGATAGAGGGGGACTGCTAGGTCTGCAAATGCGGTAGATGTACCTTTAAGTCTCCGTAATCGCAGTAGGTGCACAACTATAGCGAGTATGGAATGATGTACCTGGATCTGCATGCGAAAACATGTGTAGAAGAGTAGCATGAGTACACCACAATGATACGTAGTAAATGCCAAGACTAACCTCGATCGAGTAGTGACGAGGTCAGGTCAGGCCTGCTGGTCTATGATAAATGAAGCAGGAAAATGTATAGTATAATAAAAGACTGTAATAAAACAAAGGAAAACATTGTAATGAGAGTAATACAGTACATAGGGATAAATCGAAGGGGATCTCCCGAGATACCATCTCGTAGTACCAAAATAAATGTGCAAGAGATCTCCCGAGGTACCGCCTTGTAGTCTCAAAAGTAAACATACATGGACACTCCCGATGAATCGCCTTGTAGTCTCAAAGTAAATGTACGAGGAGAACGCATGAGCAACCTCCTTGTAGCCTCAAAAGTAAATGTGCAGGGGAATGTCCCGGTATACCGTCCGCAGTCAAAAAGTAAATATGCAGCTCAAATAAATGAAGATAACATTTACAGCAAGAAAACCTACAATTTAGACTAAGTACAAGTCAAGAAGGAAGCATGATTCACTAAACATGCTGCAAAGAGTTCAGATAAGCAATTAAGACACGTAAACATCTTATTCTAGGCTAACAGGATAACTACACATTCTAGTATAGCTATTACTCAGTAAAAATAAGGTTTTTAAACAAATAGCCCGTGGACGTTGACATATCACAACAATACCAAATCCTAAGGGGATATCCCCCACACAAGGTTAGTCAAACTACTTAGCGCGAACCAAGCTCAAATCAATCTGTAACAATGCTTTTTTCACGAATATCCAACTCTGAATGACCCAAATCTAGCCAAAATAAATTACATATCATAAATATAACTATAATAAACTAATCTCGTTTATAAAATCAAAGCTACAAAATATGAACACCCATTCACTCACGAGTTCACTCATACCAAAATTATCCAAATCTGAAGTCAAAATCTCAATCAAAACCCAAAATTTTGGTTGAAGAACTTCCTCACATTTTCCCCAAAGTTTCAACCCACATCCGAAATTAAATGATTAAATCAACAATAGATTAGTGGAATATAACCATAGAGGAGTTAAGTAGCATTACCCAAAAGCTTCCTTTGAAAACCCTACAAATAATCGCCCAATCCCAGCTCTCAAAGTCCCAAAATTGAAAATGAGATTAAACCTTCATAGTTTTTCCTTTTCTGCCCAGCGATTTCGCTTCTGCGAGGTTATAACCGCACGTGCGGTATCCGCGGAAAAATCATCACATGTGCGGACTTCACTTAAGTCCTCAAGGTTCGCTTCTGCGAACAGGGGTTGCTTCTGCACGCCCGCTTTTGCGTTCCTCTACCGCTCCTGTGAGTCCGCTTTTGTGGAACTCTGGCCGCACCTGCGATCCCAGCTGGGCAGGCCCTTAATTGCTTCTGCAGCTTAATTGCTGCTTCTGCAGTGCCACACCTGCAGCCCAAAGTGTGCATGTGTGATTACAACAGGTGCAGCAAGCTTCAGCCATTCCAACACAACTCCAAATAATCCGGTAACCATCCAAAATCAACCCGAGGCCCCTGGGCCCTAATCCAAATATACCAACAAGTCCTAAGATACCATAGAAATTTAGTTGGGTCCTCAAATCACATCAAACAACGCTAAGTTCACGAATCACCATCCAATTCAAACTTAAAGAACTTGAAACTTCAAATTTCTACAACCGATATCGAAACATATCAAACCACGTCCGATTGACCTCAAACTTTACAAACAGGTCATATTCATCATTACGGCCTAATCTAACTTCTGAAATCGGAATCCGACCCCGATAGCAAAAATTCCACTACCGGTCAAAATCTTCAAAAATTTGACTTTCTCTATTCAAGAGAAAATGAGCTACAGGCCTTCCAAACACAATCTGTACGCGCTCCTAAGTTCAAAATCACCAAACGGAGCTAACGAAAATGGCAAAAATCCATTTCAAAGTTGTCTTCACATAGTTCTGATTACGGTCAGAATCCTAAGTTTTAAGCATCCGTTTAGGGACTGCGTGTCCCAAAACAGTCCAAAACCAAATACAAAATCTTCCGGCAAGTCATATAAGCAGGAAGAGATATGAGGGAAGCAGTAAATAGAGGATCAGGGCTATAACTCTCAAAACGATCGGCCGAATCATTACAATGCTCCCCTCTCCTTCAATTCTCTACTCTTTCACTCGTGCCTATGCACTCACACTCTTTACGAGCACACTGATGAAATAGCTGGAGAAATAGATCCTAAATTGAAAAATTAAATAAAGAGATCTGAAAACAAAAAGAAAATAATGGATTTCAATTGATTTTACAGTGGAAATGATTCAAAAGGGCTGGAGTTATTTTTTTGGCTGATTTGAGAGAGTTCTTTATTTCTTTTCGGGTTTACAAGTTTAGAAGTTGTTGATTGTTGAGCAGCTGAGCTCTATTCCTCCTTTAGACCTTTATTTTGGTCATATTCAGCTTTTTTCCTGCTATTAGGTATGTTATTTTCATTCACAATCCTCTTTTGAGTATATACATGAAGATTTGGACTATTAATACTCCGACCGTGCTTGATTTCATCTGCCCCTAATGTCTAAATACTCTATCTTTTTATGATTTTCCTTCTGTGTTCTTCATCTTCTTTGTTTGTTTGTTTAAACTGAATTCATAAGCTGAAGTCATTTTAGGATTAGCGTGAAAATTTATTGAATGGTGATGATTAGGGGTGGCAAAATGGTTCAAGAAAACTGTTAACTACCCATAATATTCACTAAAAAATGGGTTGGATAATGAACCTGTTAAAAACGGGTCAAATATGGAGAAGAACCATATTATCCATTATTGAGATACAGGCTGTTACTAGCTATATTACAGCATAGCTAGCACATGTATACATCTCAAATAGTAGGTGTATTAGGTGTATTACAACTCATAGATTAGGTGAATTAGTATTATAAATAAGCCTTGTAATCTTCTCTTTTAGATATGAAATATAGAAGTTCTTTGGTTTGTAACATGGTATTAGAGCCATTGAATTTTTTTTTCATCAGTTTGTTTTGCTGGGAATATTTTTCCCGTGAGAATTTTTTTCTCTTCCTTCACTCGCTGTTTGGTTCTATTTCACCATCTCCGGGAAGTTTTTTATTCTCACCTCCCACGCCATTGAAACACCCATCGTCAGATGCACCTACCCTGAAAATTTCGTCGCCGGCAACCATCTCACGTGCCGCCACACTCCACACACGCACTGCCACACTCCACCACGTGCCGGCGCATGAAACACCTTCCGGCCACCATTTCCTCCGGCCGCTCCTTTACCGATTGTTCTCCTCCTTGCACCGACCACCGTGGTGCTGTCAGAATACTTTTCTGACAACTTTCATTTTCCAACGCCAATTCGAAGTACTGACAACAACCCTCATTACTTGGCTGTTCGATTCTGCTATTATTTTGGTGCAGGATGCCTGAAACGAAAGCTACCGTTGATGTCATTCCGGTTATGTCCAAAATTACGGAGAATAAGTTCATGGGTTCCAATTATATGGATTGGAGTAAGACGATCCGTCTCTATTTGCGGAGCATCGACAAAGAGAACCACTTGGTTGATGATCCACCCAAGGATGAGACTAAATCAGTCTGGTTAAAGGAGGATGCAAAATTGTTTCTCCAAATTAAGAATTCGATGCACAGTCAGGTAAATGATCTGGTTTCTAATTGTGATTATGTGAAGGATCTAATGGATTATTTAGATTTTTTGTACTCTGGCAAAAGAAACTTGTCTCGCATGTATGATGTGTGTCAGGCATTTTACCATCCATCTATACAAGATCGCTCTCTCACCACTTACTTCTCTGAGTTCAAGAAGGTGTATGATGAGCTTAATGTTATACTGTCGTTTAGTCCAGATGTGAAGGTATAACAGGCTTAGTGTGAGCAACTGGCGGTCATGAGTTTCCTTTCTAGTCTTTCTTCAGAATTTGAAGGGGCCAAATCGCAGATTTTATCTGGGACTACTATCTCTTTCTTGAAAGAGGCCTTTACGAGATTGTTGCGTACTGAAAAGTCTCATCTAGGTCCGACAACCACGATTGATAGTGGTGCTCTGCTTAGCCGCTGCCAAAAGAATAGGGGTCATAGTAATCGCAATCAGAGTAGCGATAGTCGAGACCTAAAGCACGGGGAAGTTGAATTCTATTATTGTCATGAGCTCGGTCATACCATACGGTATTGTGTGAAGCTTCAGAATAAGAACAAGATATCTCAGTATGCCAACATCGCCACTTCCGAGACTATTTCACCATCTCAGTCATCATCTCCTCCTATCAATACTATCCCCGAGTCAGGTAAAACTACTAAGTGTCTCCTCTCTTCGTCATCCAAATGGGTTATTGATTCTGGTGCCACAGATCATATGACAGGTAATTTTAAACTCTTTTCCACCTTTCAGTCACATACCAAATATTCCACAGTTACTTTAGCTGATGGGTCTACCTCATATGTTTTAGGGTCTGGCACTGTTAACCCAACATCTTCTCTTTCCCTTAGTTCCGTCTTAAATTTGCCTGGTTTTTCTTTCAATCTAATATCTGTCAGTAAACTTACTCGTTCCCTCAATTGTTATGTCTTATTTTTTTCCCAATTATTGTCTTTTTCAGGATCTTCTAACGAAGCAGATTATTGGTAAAGGTTCTGAGTCTGGGGGTCTCTATGTTCTTGAATCACAGGTGCCGAAATCCATTACTTGTTCAAGTGTGTTGTCTCCCTTTGACGTACACTGTCGATTGGGTCATCCATCTTGTCTAGTTTGAAGAAGTTATATCCTCAGTTTCAGAGTATTTCATCTTTAGATTGTGAGTCATGTCAGTTTGCTAAATACCATCGCCTTCCTAAAGTTTCTAGAGTCAATAAACGGGTCGAGTTACCTTTTGAGTTAGTTCACACCGATGTTTGGGGTCCATGTCCTATTATTTCTAAAACTAGTTTTAGATATTTCGTTACCTTTGTAGCTGATCATTCTCGTGTTACTTGGTTATGTTTAGTGAAAAATCGTTCGGAGTTGTTATTAATTTTTTGTGTTTTTTGTGCTGAAATAAAAACTCATTTTAATGTTTCCGTTCGTAGTTTAAGGAGTGACAATGAAAAAGAATATTTTTCGTATTTGTTTAAAGATTATATGGCTACAAATGGTATTTTACATCAATCTTCTTGTGTTGACACCCCATCTCAAAATGGGGTTGCGGAACAAAAAAATAGACATCTTCTTGAAGTAGGCCGAGCACTCCTCTTTTAAATGAAAGTGCCAAAATGTTTTTGGGCTGATGCCGTCTCTACAGCTTGTTTTTTATCAAGCGTATGCTGTCTTCTGTACTTCATGGTAATATTCCTTATACCGTTCTTTTTCCCTCTAAGCCATCATTTCCTATTGAACCCAAAATATTTGGTTGTACTTGTTTTGTTCGTGATGTTTGTCCACATGTAACTAAATTAGATCCAAAGGCCCTTAAGTGTGTGTTCTTAGGGTACTCACGTCTTCAGAAAGGTTATAGGTGTTATTCTCCCGATCTAAAAAGGTACTTAGTGTCTGTCGATGTCACATTCCTTGAAAATTATCCATTCTTTTCTTTAAATGTTTGTAACAGTTCTGAGGAAGAAGATGATCTTTTGGTCTACACTGTCACCCATCCAGTTAGCTCTCCAACGCCTCTTCCTTATGCTCTCTTCTGTACTTCATGGTAATATTCCTTATACCGTTCTTTTTCCCTCTAAGCCATTATTTCCTATTGAACCCAAAATATTTGGTTGTACTTGTTTTGTTCGTGATGTTTGTCCACAGGTAACTAAATTAGATCCAAAGGCCCTTAAGTGTGTGTTCTTAGGGTACTCACGTCTTCAGAAAGGTTATAGGTGTTATTCTCCCGATCTAAAAAGGTACTTAGTGTCTGTCGATGTCACATTCCTTAAAAATTATCCATTCTTTTCTTCAAATATTTGTAACAGTTCTGAGAAAGAAGATGATCTTTTGGTCTACACTGTCACCCATCCAGTTAGCTCTCCAACGCCTCTTCCTCAGTCACCCGTATCCCTTGATCCACTATCCGAGAAGCCACCTGTTCTTCATGTTTATACCAGACGACAACAAACCTCAGAACCCGATCATTTACCTCATTCTGCTTCGTTGGTAGATCCAACCTCCTGTGTTTCAGATCCTAGTTTGGATCTTCCTATTGCCATTCGCAAAGGTACACGACAATGTACTTATCATATTTCTTCTTTTGTGTCTTATGACCATTTGTCTACATCTTCTAGCTCGTTTATTGCATCATTAGATTCTGTTAGGATACCTAAAACTGTTCGTGAAGCATTGTCCCACCCAAGTTGGCATGATGCAATGATAGAAGAGATGATGGCTTTAGATTGGAATGGTACTTGGGAGTTGGTCGATCTGCCTACTAACAAAAAGGCTATTGGGTGCAAGTGGGTATTTGCCATTAAGTTTAACTCCGATGGGACAATAGCTCACCTTAAGGCCCGCCTTGTTGCAAAAGGGTATGCACAGACCTATAGAGTCAACTATTTGGATACTTTTTCCCCGGTCACCAAGTTAGCTTCTGTTCGATTATTCATTTCCATGGCGGCTACTTATGATTGGCCTCTGCGTCAGCTTGATATAAAGAATGCTTTTCTACATGGAGATCTTCAGGAAGAAGTATACATGGAGCAACCACCTGGGTTTTTTGCTCAAGGGGAGTGTGGAAATGTATGTCGTCTTCGAAAATCTCTTTATGGGCTGAAACAGAGTCCCCATGCTTGATTTGGCAGATTCAGTGAGGTTGTTCTAGAATATGGGATGAAGAAAAGCAATTGCGATCATACGGTGTTCTCTAAAAAGTCTGATGATGGTATTCTTTTATTTGTAGTATATGTTGATGACACCGTTATTACTAGAAGTGATATTGCAGGAATTTCAGCTCTAAAGTCTTTCCTTCACACTCAATTTCAGATGAAAGATTTAGGGCAACTAAAGTATTTTTTGGGAGTTGAAGTTACACGGAGCAAGAAAGGCATCTTCTTGTCCTAAAGGAAATATAATCTTGACTTGTTAGCTGAAACTGGAAAGTTGGGATCTAAACCATGCAGCATGCCAATGGTTCCTAACACACAACTCTTGAAAGAAGATGGTGAGTTATTCAAAGATCCAGAGAAGTATAGGAGATTGGTTGGGAAACTGAACTATCTTACAATAACTCGTCCCGATATCGAATACTCTGTCAGCATTGTGAGTCAGTTTATGTCTTCCCTAACAGTCAAGCATTGGGTGGCTCTGGAGCAGATTCTTTGTTATCTAAAGGGATCTCTAGGACGGGGTCTAGTATATAAGAATAATGAACACACTAATATTGAGTGTTTCACAGATGCAGATTGGGCAGGGTCAAAAGCCGATAGGAGATCCACGACAGGATATTGCGTTTTTGTTGGTGGAAACTTGATTTCGTGGAAGAGTAAGAAACAAAATGTCGTATCTCGATCTAGTGCGGAAGCAGAATACAGAGCTATGGTACAATCTGTGTGTGAGGTTGTATGGGTACATCAACTATTAAGTGAAGTTGGCTTCCAAACTACATTGCCAGCAAAGTTGTGGTGTGATAATCAAGTTGCTCTTCATATCTCCTCTAATCCTGTATTTCACGAAAGAACTAAGCACATTGAAATAGATTGTCACTTCGTTCGTAAAAAGATTCAACAAAATCTCATCTCTACAGGTCATGTTAGAACTGGAGATCAATTGGGAGACATTTTCACAAAAGCTTTGAATGGAGCTCGAGTTGAATATATCTGTAACAAGTTGGGCATGATCAATATATATGCTCCAACTTGAGGGGAAGTGTTGAGATACAGGTTGTTACTAGCTCTATTACAGTATAGCCAGCACATGTATACAACTCATATAGTAGGTGTATTAGGTGTATTACAACTCATAGATTAGGTGAATTAGTATTATAAATAAGCCTTGTAATCTTCTCTTTTAGATATGAAATATAAAAGTTTTTTGGTTTGTAACATTCATTTAGAAAATGGATAACCAATGAATAATCAATGGGTCTAACTTTTACATTTGTAAAGTCTCAAATTGGGGGTTTCTCAAGTTAGGGAGACTAAGAATTCGCCCAAAAGTGATCATATACGAGAAGTCATGGATAATATGGGTAACCCATATTATCCGATGGTTAACCCATTTTTTATCCGTATTAAATATGGGTCGAGTAGGATAATTGATCCATTTTTTCATTACCCACTTTCGACCCGAACCATACCGACCCGACCCGCCCATTTGCCGCTCCCGGTGATAATGTTCTGCAAATGATAGTCCATGTTTAAAAATGAACCAAATAGAGGCAAGAAGGTTCTAACTCGTTGCTATCCGTTTGATTTACATATGTAGTGGTCAGATTTGCGAAATTAGCCAATGGCTATAAAGCCTTGTAAATTAGGGATTTGGTTTCAAAAAAGAAAGTTTGTGGCTAAGGGTTGCCTTCATCGAGTCTTAACATGGTTGAAGCATAAGTTTGAATTTGTATCAGTAAACTCTTGTAATTCATGATTAGGTTATCTTATGCATAATTATTTATTAATCCCCTTGCTCTCTCCATTTGCAAGATATCCCCTTTTAATGTTGTTGTTTTATGTCCAAAAAAGGGCTTTTTGAGGTGCGATTAGGCATATTTTCAACCAGTTTCTGTGGATTTTTTTTTGTTGGAATGTTATTGTTATTTTGGAATTGTTTCATGATGGAGTTTGCAGCACTTTTCAGCTGCTGTTAGGGCTGAAAACAAAGCTTTTTTCGAGTTTTTTGAGGTATCTTAGGGGGTTAATGGATTGAATGATGAAGGATCCTTACATGGCTATGGTGAGGCAACAGAAAAACAAAGCTTTTTCATAGCTTTTCTCAAAATACACCCATCTCTTACATGGGTGTATTTTAGGCTGAAAACAGAGTTTTTTTTCAAGTTGTTATGAGGTATCTTAGGGGTTTAATGGATTGAATGAGGAAAGATCCTTACATGGCTAGGTGAGGCAACAGAAAAAGATGAAGAAGATCGTGTGTGCTCTTCTGGATTAGCATTCTTAACCTTTTGTTATTGGAAGTTTACGTGAGTGGTAAAATCAAACATGACCCATAAGACTTTTGTTTAACCACTAGCTGCACAATGACCTCAAAATTAGAATAAACAACTTTCGAACATTTAAGGCGCGAATAATAATAAATTATGGTGATTATGAGTACGATTCCCGTGACATAATTATAATACATAAATCCTAATTCGAGCGCGACTTGACCATAACTTCAAATAATAATAAAATACACATGTTGTAAATCGCGGGTGTGTTTCACGTACGTGATTTGCAATGTGTAAAAAACAACGAGTGCGCGACATCGCGACTCGTTCAAATAAATCATAAATGGCTAAAATTGAAAGCGGTATAGAAGCGATAATGCATAAAAGGTTTTCGGCATGTAATAATTCAGATAATTACGCCAAATTTTAATTGTTAAGCGACCGTGCTAAAATTACGAAACTCGGGAGTGTCTCACACCTTCTCCCGGGTTACCAAAATTTCTTACCCGGTCTTGTGTGTTTACGGACCATAAAATAGAGTCAATTTCCTCGATTTGGGATTTTAAAAAAAACTTGTGACTTGAGACACTATAATAATTATTCTAAGTGGCGACTCTAATTAAATAAATAATCCTATTTACAATAATGTCACTTTAGTTAGAAAAAATCCCTATACCTCGGGAAAAAGGAGGCGTGACACTCACTGTAAGCACAAAATACTGTCACACCTCCTTTTTAACTACTGCCACCCGGAAAGGGCGTAGTAAAGGGAGTTTTTCCAATTAAAGGACAATCGAAATAGGATTTATTTATTAAGAGTTGGAGTCGCCACTTGAGAGATTTATGGTATCCCAAGTCACCGGTTTTAATCCCGAATCGAGGAAAAAGTTAACTCTGTATTACAGTCTACTAATCAAAAATCCGGATAAGGAATACAGTTAACCCGGGAGAAGGTGTTAGGCATTCCCGAGTTCCGTGGTTCTAGCACGGTCGCTCAATTGTTATATTCGGCTTAATTTATTTGATTTTTATAAATGATGAACTTATGAGCAAATTTTAGCTTTTTATTGCTTTTATTATTTTTTTAATTAGAATTGCAACGTCGTGAAAAATGCGTCTTGAACCACGTCACATCAATGTACCCGTGGTTATTGACACATTTCGACTCTGTTGAGATTTGGATTTGAGTCACATAAATGTGCACCCGAGTTTAGGGAGGTAATGTTATTAAAATACGCGCCTAAAGAGACTAACGCGTTATTATTTTGGGGAAGGCCGTAAAATTCGCTAAACGGCCCGTCCCGAAATCTAAGTGTTTTAATATATACATTTAACGAGGGCCCCGCAATTTATTGTATTTTTATTGGGCGAGGCTCATCTCATTTTATTTATTTAAAAGGCAAACCTAAAAGCGACTATGATTTGCTATTTATTTTGTCTCTAAAAAAATAAAGAAAAGGTCCTAATTAATTAACATGCTTGAAAAGGCCCTAACTTATTAGTTATTGGATTAAAACAAACGCAAATGGAAAATTGCACTCGAACTTGTACAAAAGGATAGTTTGTCATAGGCCTTGGCCCAGGTCCATAAGAACACATGAATATGACTGGACCTGGGCCATTCAATGGAGTGCTAAGGCCCGAAAACCTTGTAAATAGGCTAATTCATTAAACCAAATGGATCCGCAATTTTAACTATACTAAATGCTTATTGAAGTTACTCTACATTTGCACAAGTGTGTTCAACAATTTACAATGAACGAATTTATCAACTTGAACCTTTATTCTCGAGTTTTTGCCAAAACTACCGCACTAACTTTAAAGGACTATTTTACTTTCATGTATTAACTAAATTTAAAACACCTATCCGTGTGAGATTATTGCAACGTGAACTAAAGCTAACACTTATAAAATTATACTCACCTAAAAGGATTAATAACCAAGCTGCGAAATCAGTTTAATTACCGAGGCTGAATACTAACGGTAATTGACTAAATGTTCTATCTCATTTTTATGGACTACCTTTAAACATATATATTAAGAGAACATATAACAGGAGATTAACTAAAATTAACGTAATCTACTCTATTAACCTAACAGCAGCTACAACTAGTACTCCACATATAAAATAGACTTATTGAATCCGAGATACAGTAGTTTACAGTCCATTTGATAAAAACGAAATAAAAGAAAACTCCGACAACTATGAATTTAAATGCTGAAACAGAAATCCGGAATCAACGCATTGCTGCACATTTTCATTTCACTTTCTCAACTGGGATTCTACATTTCAATGAAACAGGAAGTGTACCTGGAAATGTTTACAATGGGAGAAAAAGAAGATCAGCAACAGCAATACAACAACAGTTGCAACAGCAATACAACAGCAGACAACCAGTCAGGTTCAAACCAACAGCAACTCCCAAATACAAACTAGAAACAACCCAACCCAGATATGGAGTGACTTGTAAAACACAACAGTAATAACCAACACCCAATAGACTGGACTGAACTTGAACTAGACCAGAAATGGACCAACAGATATCAGAAGAAGTTCCGGGGAGTTGAACTTAGACTGATTAAACTCTCCAATTTTTAGGCTCTCCAAACTGATTGTTTCTTTATCAAAGACTTATGCTATTCTCCAATATGACCTCTCAAAGATGATTTCAAAAGCTCCCTCTAAGAAACTGATTTTTTAGCCTTAAAAAACCACCCCTATTATGTCCAAACTCCCTTCTATTTATACAACAAACCAGACCCTTTACTTGGGATACTTAAACAATTCAGAAAATTCTTTCCCATGATATTCCCTTACAGCCCATTACTAAATGTTTTGTTTTCTTTTAATTCATTTGTCCCCCACTACCATTTGTTTAATTCATTTATTAATTCAAAGGTTATGGGTACATGTGTACTTTAATCACTTCCCAACACTATTATGTCTTGTTTTCCACTTTCCTTTTACAAATGTATTAGTTTAATGTTATATTAGTACTACTGGACAGAACACTTAAACTAATCATTTTTAAACCTTTAAATCCCAAAATACCCCTGAACTACTGAAATTACAATCATACCCCCTTTCAATCTGTACTAAACCCCATCAGCTATAACCAATTCACCTAATCAAACTCAATCAATTGATCACATTAAGCCAGCCTTTAATTAACACTTAGTACACCAAAATTGAATTTAAACCAGGGTCAAACTCATCTCAGACTCCAAACATAACAGAACAACAATTAGATTCAAATCACTGAACTAAAACATTTGAACTTAGATTAGATCAAACAGCATCACAACCAAGATGAAAGATTCAATGATTCAGAAATATTTGTATTGCACTAGTAAGGTCAAAAATTGATTCACAGAGATACAGGGGAATAAACTAACTGTATTGGGAACAAATCACAATTAACCTTAGACAAAAATGGATGAACACTGTAAATATACTGAATCGAAAAATAAACTGATCTCCTATGCAATAATGATGAACAACAAAGAGCATAGAACCAAAGATCACACAAAATGAAACCATTTGAACCAATAATACCAGCAAACAATTACATGACTAGTCACAGTTTTGTACAAGAACTTATGGAGACTGACTAATCAATACCAAGAAGCGTCATTAGAACTTAATTAAGAACTAACCTCGGAAGCCAGTAGAAGAGATCGAAACCAAGACCAAACAGAGAACCAGACCGGAACTTAACGAACGGAAACTTGGTCGAACTCGACGACAATTAACTCAACTCAACGGCTGCTGGTTCGTTCAGGCTTGGGGTTCTGTTGAGTGTGTGACGAGCTGGTCACTGATGGAGGCTGAAGCTCAGAGACGCCGAGGCAACAGTGGTCGTCTGGTGGTCGAAGAAACAGGAGCTGGCGGTAGTTTTTGGGTGGTCCGGCAGCTGGAGAACGAGTGGCGGACTGGGGCAGCAGTGTCGTGAAGGAGCAGAACGGGACCTTTTCTTTTTCATTTTTTTTCCATTTTATTTTATTTTTATTTTTTTTATTTTTTTTATTTTTTTTTATTTTTTTCATCTTTTTTACTTTTTTTTTATTTTTATTTTATTTTATTTTTATCTTTCTTTTTTATATATTTTTTTTCTTTTTTTATTCTTATTATTATTATTATTATTTTTTTTAAATTCAAGATCTTCAATCTAAGCTTCAAACAACAAGATCATCTAACATCCATGACCCCAGAATACTTGGGTTTTAGCTACTCATATTCATACAAAAATCAATAATATTAATATCAAACATACTATAAATAAACTACAAGATGAAAGTTTAGATAAACTCTTTAAATTGTTGCTCCAAAGTAGTATTCTTCAATTCCTTCCTTAGCTCCAAGAGACTTCAATGGCTTCCTTTATCTCAAAATCTTCTCTCAAAATCAATAGTATTTTCCACTTTCCCCTCAATAATTTTTCTAAAATCTGATCTTTCTCCATAATAGAAGGTTGCATTAATTAATTTTGAGTGGAAATCTGTGAGTTTCTAATTTTACCGCTCCATAATAATTTTCCCGGATAGAAACGCGTGAAGTAACGCGCAAAGAAAGAACTTCGCGCGTTTCTTCGCGCGTCTGATACTGTTTCGGCATTTTATTCGCGCGAAGTTTCGCGCGAATAAGGAACTTCGCGCGTCTGGGAATATTTTTCAACCATTTATTATTTCTTGATTGTACGAACTCAACTCCGAAGGATTATTTTTGCTCCTGAATCATTCCATAACATTTTCAAACATTGATATAGGCTCCTTTTTCTGCAAAATATAAGAATCACAATTTAAATGCCTATTTCTTATTAATTTCATACATTATGTTATTGGAATATAATTAAATGGAAGCACAAATAATGGCTAAATCACTCATATTTCGCCTATTATCAACACGCCACATTTAATTCATTGCTAGTCCTCGAGCAATCACATTATACTAACTAAAGAGTCATTAACTCAACCATTTACCCTAACGCATTAAACCTAGAACAAAGCACATACATCACACCTAGCAGTGGAAAATCCTAGTCTCAAGATCGACTTTCAAATGCCACACAATATTCACACTTCCTTGAAGTACTCTACACAGAGATCAAAACTTGCCTTTCTGTCACGAATCATATGCCCTCACAATTACATCAAAATTATATAGGTCAATTTGCACAATAAAATTCCATAATTATATACATCAAAAAGATTCTATCACAAAAAAATTATTCACTCACACTCACAAAAGAAGTCACATGCATGCAGGTGGTACCATAGGCTTGCCCTTAATATAAATCTCTACTAATGCAAGCTTGCTCGATCTAAAATCAATTAGGACTTTTCCTTCCGGTTGTAATGCGGGTTAAGGGATAGGTAGGACATATTTAGGATTAGTGACTAGCACTCCTAAGCACTTTAACACATCACTTAATCATTTTTTTTAGCGCAAATTCTTCAATCCCAAAATCAATTTCATAACTCAATTCACTCCCAGCAATGTTCCCTCTTTCTTTACGCACTACAAATGATCAATTTCATAATCAATTTCTTTACGCACTATAATTTTCTATAGTCAATGCAAATTCAACACCCTATTACAGTTCTTGTTGGGATTAAATCATTATTCTCATTTACTACCACAGTCATCCCCCCTTTCTTAGGGACACATTG
>MU721890.1:0-81419 GCA_026770625.1 Nicotiana glauca
TGAATCTTTTAATAAAAGAATCCCGTTTTAACCGTCCTTTAATTGGAAAAACTCTTTTTATGTTTATATCCCTTTTGCCGGGGTGTAAGCACCGCAAAAAAGAGGTGTGACAAACTCTACCTGGGTACCCAACTCTCGCTGAAAAGTCCTCCAAAACTGGGAAGTAAACTGAGTACCCCTATCTGAGATAATAGAAATCGGGACCTCATGCAACCGAACAATCTCCCGGATGAAAATCTCTGCTAACCGCTCCGAAGAATAGGTAGTACACACCGGAATGAAGTGCGCGGACTTGGTCAGCCGATCCACAATCACACAAATCGAATCAAACTTCCTCGATGTCCGAGGGAGACCACTCACAAAATCCATAGTAATCCTCTCCCACTTCTACTCGGGAATATCCATGTGCTGAAGTACACCACCGGGCCTCTGATGCTCATATTTTACCTGCTGACAGTTGAGACACCGAGCTACATGACTCAAAATATCCTTCTTCATTCTCCTCCACCAGTAATGCTGTCTCAAATCCTGATACATCTTTGCGGCACCCGGATGAATGGAATAACGCGAGCTGTGGGCCTCATCTAATATCAACTCCTGAAGACCATCCACATTGGGCACGCAAATCTGGCCCTACATACTCAACACTCACTCATCATCAATAGTCACATATCTGGCATCATTATGCTGGACCCTGTCCTTAAGGACAAGCAAATGCGGATCATCATAGTGACGCTCTCTGATGCGGTCATACAAGGAAGACCGAGAAACTACACAAGCCAACACCCGACTAGGCTCCAAAATATCTAGCCTCACCATCCGATTGGCCAAAGCCTGGACATCAACTGCAAAGGGCCTCCCCCTAACTGGAATGTACGCGAAACTACCCATACTAACCGTCTTTCGGCTCAAAGCATCGGCCACTACATTGGCCTTCCCTGGGTGATAAAATATTCTAATATCATAGTCCTTGAGTAACTCAAGCCACCTCCGCTGCCTCAAATTAAGATCCTTCTATTTGAACAAATGCTGAAGGCTGCGATGATCAGTATATACCTCACAAGATACGCCATATAAGTAGTGCCTCCAAATCTTCAAAGCATGAACTATAGCAGCCAACTCCAAATCATAAACAGGGTAGTTCTTCTCATGAGGCTTCAATTGATGAGAAGCATATGCAATAACTCTACCTTCCTGCATCAACACACATCCGATCCTAACTCTCGAAGCATCACAATACACGATGTAAGAACCTGAAGCTGATGGCAAAACTAACACTAGAGCTATGGTCAAAGCAGTCTTAAGCTTCTGAAAGCTCTCCTCGCACTCGTCCGACCATACAGATGGTGCACCCTTCTACGTCAACTTGGTCAAGGGCGAAGCAATAGATGAAAAACCTTGGATGAACCGGCGGTAATAACCTGCCAAACCGAGGAAACTCCAAATCTCCGTGACTGAGGACGGTCTAGGCCAACTCTGCACTGCCTCTATCTTCTTTGGATCAACCTGAATACCATCATTGGACACCACGTGTCCCAAAAATGCCACAGACCCAAGCCAGAACTCACACTTGGAGAACTTTGCATAAATCGTCTCCTCCCTCAATCTCTGAAATACAACTCTCAAATGTTGAGCATGCTCCTCCTGGCTATGCGAGTATACCAGGATATCATCAATAAAAATGATAACAAATGAATCCAGATACGGCTGAAATACACTGTTAATCAGATGCATGAATGTGGTTAGGGCTTTAGTCAGCCCTAAAGACATAACTAGAAACTCATAGTGCCCATATCTCGTCCTGAAAGCCGTCTTTATAATATCAGAATCCCTAATCTTTAGTTGGTGATAGCCTGAACAGAGATCAATCTTAGAGAATACCCTTGCCCCCTGGAGCTGGTCAAACAAATCATCAATATGCGGTAGTGGATACTTGTTCTTCACTGTCACCTTGTTCAACTACCTGTAGTCAATGCACATTCTCATTGTGCCATCCTTCTTCTTCATAAATAGGACCGGTGCACCCCATGGTGACACGCTAGGATGAATAAACCCCTTATCTAGGAGTTCCTGAAGCTTATCCTTTAGTTCCTTTAATTGTGTTGGTGCCATACGATACGGAGGAATGGAGATGGGTTGAGTGCCCGGCACCAGATCAATACCAAAATCAATGTCCCTGTCCGGCAACATGCCCAGCAGGTCTGCTGCGAACACATCTGGGAAATCGCTCACAACGGGGACAGAATCAAGACTAGGAGTCTCAGCTCCAACATCTCTCACAAATGCCAAGTATGATAGGCAACCTTTCCAACCATCTGTTGGGCCTTTAGTAAGAAAATCACCCTTCTAGGAACATAGTCAGTCATCCCATGCCACGCAATCCTCGAAACACCCGAAATAGCCAACGTAACTGTCTTGGCATGACATTCCAGAATAGCATGGTATAGAGATAGCCAATCCATACCCAGAATCACATCAAAATCTACCATGCCCAACAACAACAAGTCAACCTGGTTTCCAGACCCCTAATAGTCACCAGACAAGATCGATATACATGATACACAATAATAGTATCACCCACCAGGGTGGATACGTGCACGGGCAAAGCAAGACAATTGTGGGTCGTACCCAAAAGATGGGCAAAATATGAAGACACATAAGAGTATGTAGATCCGAGATCAAATAAAATAGAAGCATCCCTGTGGCAGATTGAAATAATACCTGTGATAACAGCATCTAACGTAATGGCATCCCTCTTGTCTGGAAGAGCATAGAATCAAGTGTGATCACCGCCAGATCGGTCTCCCCCTTTAGGGCGGCCCTTAGCTGCCTGGACCCCAACATTACATGATTGGGAGGGTGCTAAAGTAGATGGAGTAGAAGAGGAGGGTTGATCCCTCTACTGAGACCGACCACCACAAAGCCGAGGACACTATCTCTTCATCTAACGACACTCACCGCACTCGTAGCAACTACCCGGTGCTGGAGAAGGGGACTGAAGGGAACCCCTCACTGCTGAAGAAGCAGGAGCAGAGCTCTGAGCTAGAAGGGCACTAAGTGAAGATTGGCCCTGCTGAACTCCCTAATGACCACGGCCTGAAGAAGCCCCAATGTACTCTGGGTGACCTGACTGGGGAGGCCTGAAGTAATGACATCTACCACGCTGGAACTGGCCCCTAGACGGAGCACCACTGAAGCTACCTGAACCTCGAGGCCTCTTGGCTTCCCTCTTCTCACGCTCCCGACAGCGAGCCATCTCAATCTCCTGAGCCATGTCGACTACCTCCTTGAACGAAGAACTCATAACCCTCTCTGGTCGTCAAAATGCAAAGTGGATAGTTGAGGCCATCTACGAACCTCCTAATCCTCTCCCTATCAGTCGGGATCATCCATGTAGCATGCCAAGCTAACTGTGTAAACCTCAACTCGTACTGGGTTATAGACATGTCCCCCTAAATCAACCACTCAACTGACAACGCAACTCCTCCCTGCGAGACTGCGATACGTACTTCTCCAGAAAGAGAGTGGAGAACTGCCGCCATGTGAGGGGTGCTGCTCCAACAGGCCTACGCCTCTCAAACTCCTCCCACCAGGTAAATGCAGGCCCTAAGAACTAGATGGTAGTAAAATCCACGCCACTTGACTCTAAGATCCTTGTCGTACGAAGCATACACTGGCACTTATCCAAAAAACCCTGGGCATCCTCCCCCTCAGTACCACTGAACGTCGGAGGCTAAAGCAAGCCAAATCTCTCAAGACGACACCGCTCATCAACTGGCATGGCTAGAACCACATAGGCTAGAGCTGGTGCAACTGGTGCGGCTGGTGCTGCTGGTGTAACCGGCTGAGTTGGAATCGCTCCTGGTGTCTGCAATCCCTGACCAACCTGCTCAGGTGTGCAAGTAGAGGGGTTCAGATGATCACCCCCGGTCTGTGAGGCAGCTACTGTAGTAGTGGCTGAGACTGCCTGAGCCAGGCCAGTGCAGACGGATAGTATCTGAGCCAAGGCCTCCTGGAGACCAGGAATCACAATAGGCACTACTGGTGCCTGAACAGGTGCTGTTGGAGCATCTACAGCTGGAGGCTGGTCCTGAACCGGGGCAACTGGTGGATCTGTAGGTGTTGCCCTCACTGGTCTGCCTCGACCACGATCACGACTACACCCACGGCCTCTAGCGTGTGGTAATGGTGGTCATCTGTCACGTCCGATAGCACGGGTTCTCGCTATTTGCGAGAGAATAGCATAAAGAAGTTTAGTTCTCGGATCAACAAAGCCCCACGACAAAAGTTTCAAGAATATGAAGTGTTTCCTAAAGGTTCTGCAGCCTCTCGAGGATAAATACAGACGTCTCCGTACCGATCCGCGAGACTCTACTATACCGGCTCATAACTCATGAGGCCTAGTAACCTTGGCTCTGATACCAACTTGTCACGACCCAATCCCGGTCGTGATGGCACCCAACACAACTTCTAGGCAAGCCCGACCATTTAAACACTCTCAACCCGAATACGAAATCTCATTACCAGCTAATTGGGTCAATTTAGAAGTCAACAAGATTAATAATCCAAAAGTAAATAGAAATAATGCGAAAACCAAAATAACTGTCAAAATAACTCCCAACAGATCTCGGGTCATGAGTTTAGAGCCTGTAATACAACTGAGTAGCAAAATCGAAGCATAAAAGAGTCTAGGATGCGAAATCAAGAGAGATAAGGGGAGGAGTCGGGTCCTGCGGACAGTAGGCAGCTACCTCGACAACCCCCTGAGATAATCTGAAGAGCAGCAACAACGCTACTAAGCCTCCGGAACACCTGTATCTACACACATGGTGCAGGGAGTAAAGTGAGTACTTCCAACTCAGTGAGTAATAAGCATATATAATGACTGAAAATGAGGATTCAGGAAATACCACAATCTAAAGCTATAACCAGCAATTCAGCATAATTAACGAAGAAATGGCAAACAAGCAATGACAGGTAGATCAGATAAATATCAATGCATGAACGTAATGCAATGCACATGACCGCTGCGGCGCGCAACTCGATCAATTTGGGTACCCATGCTCACTATGGGGGGTTCAGACTCTGGAGGGGCTCCTACAGCCCAAGCGCAATATCATCATATCATCGCTGCGGCGTGCAGCCCGATCCACACTCAATCCAGAGTATGCATGTGAGGCACACGAGAAAAGTCGAGTTAGAATTCTCAATTCCACACATTAGGAAATATAGTTTAAGTTTTAAAACCTTAGAATTATGACAAAACATTTCGAAACAGTGTTTAACTCAGGACTGAAATCATGTAACATGCTAAGTATCATGGAAGCAGTGATAATAATCCCTAAAGGATTCAAATAATCGGCACACATCCCAAATACGTTCATAAAGTCCAAGTAGGATGTTTACCAGTCAATCTCTAGTCAAGAACACAGTATGAACATCACTCGGGGCGGACTAAGTCATAGTACCTAATCACAAACGACCCCGCACTTGTCATAGAGTACGTGGCTCGCCTCAATATAGCGTCACAGTGTGATATATCGGGGTTTCAAACCCTCAAGTCATCATCTACATCTATTACTCACCTCAAGCCAGCCACAAGTCTAGCTCGCTATGCCTTTTTCCTCTCGAATCAACCTCCTCGCGTGCCGAATCTGATCAAAACCACAAGGAATACATTACTATAGGTCAAAGAAACATAACCCAATCGAAAAGACTCAAAAAATACCAAAAATCACGAAGTTGGAAAAACTCGAGCCCCGGTCCCACTTCTCAAAAAATTACAAAATTTACATCACCGGAAACCTCGTCTCGCCACGAGTCCATACATACCAAATTTACCAAAATCGGAGCTCAAATGCCCCTTTCAAATCCCAAATTTTCATTTCAAAACCCAAGCCCTAGTTCTTCCAATTTTTACCCAAATTTCCAGGAATTGAAGGTTGATTCTTAATGACGTTTCTAGGTCACGAGACTTACCTCCAATTACTTCCCATCAAAATCCTCTTCAATCTCTACCACAAAGCTCTTAAGGTGGTTAACAATGGAGGGAAAGTGAATAGACTCGCGGATGAAATAATAATATAAAACCTTTCTCCCTATAGCGATTTTCGCTTCTGCGGTCCCAGTTCCACTTATGCGGGACCGCTTCTGCGGCCAAATTCCCGCTTATGCGGATTTTCATTTAAAATCAAACTTCCAGTTTTGCGACTCATTTTCCGCTTCTGCGGATTACCTAAGACCGCTTCTGCGGTTATTCACTCGCTCATGCGGACCCGCTCATGCGAAAAGGGTCCACTTCTGCGGAACTAATCTACCATACAAGCAACCGCTTATGCGATGCCTCACCCGCTTCTGCGGTACATTTTCGCAGAAGCAGAAATACCATATGACAGCAACAACAGACCTGAAGGAAACTTCAAAACTCTCTTTTAACCACTCGAATTCGCCCCGAGGCCCCCGGGACCTCACCCAAAATCACCAACATATCCTAGAACCTCATTCAAACTTGTTCCAACCCTCAAAACGCATCAAACAACGCTAAAACCATTAAATTACATCGGATTCAAGCCTAAGTTTCTTAAAACTTCCGAATTACGCATTCGATCAAAAACCCAACCAAAACACCTCCGAATGACCTGAAATTTTGCACACACATCCAAAATCACCTGACGGAGCTACTGCAACTCTCGAAATTCCATTCCGACCCCTGGATCAAAATCTCACCTATCAACCGGAATTCGCCAAAATACTAACTTCGCCAATTCAAGCCTAATTCTACAGCGGACCTCCAAAATAACTTCTGATCACACTCCTAAGTCACAAATCATCCCCCGAAGCTAACCGAATCTTTAGAATTCACATCCGAGCCCTCTAACTCAATAGTAAACATCCGGTTGACTTTTCCAATATAAGTCTTCCTTAAAGAGACTAAGTGTCTCATTCCTTATCCAAGCTCATCCAATTCAACTCCAACACAACCAATGTCGATAATGAAACATGAAGAAGCAATAAATGGGGGAAACGGGGCTGTAATACATGAGACGATGGGCCGGGTCATTACAGTCTTGCCCTGATCCGCCCAAATCATCCCACCACATGTGTAGCTCCAAATGGATCTTCTTCACAACTGTTATTGGTAAATTCTTACTTGTGCTGATTCTGCACATTTATTAAGGTGATTAAGCAAAACAGTCATGATTTTATACTATTTGATTCAAAAGATCAAAATTAACTCTTTTTAGATTTTTATTTCTAAAACCAAAAGCCCAGCTTTGCAGATACGGCCTTTCAGCACTCCCGGAGGAAGATTTTAAGGTTGTGTCTGCTAACTGGCCAAAAATTGGAAAAGACCAAAGGTGGTTGTTTATGAAAAATCATCCTTCCGGCGTCCCTTTCAGGAACATTCGGCTATTTTTGGCAAAACGGCATCACCTTACCTAATTATAATAAAAACAAAATTTTGTTCATTTCGGGCTATTTTGCAAAGAGGAAAGTTGGACCCGATGAGGGTTGCCTACGTATCCCACCCCTGTGAGAATCAAACTGACGTAGTTCGGGCAAATAAAACAAACTATTTTTGAAAACTAGACTCTTTTTTTTCATTGGCAAATAAAACAAACTAATTTTGAAAACAAACATTTTTTCATTTTTTTTCTTTTTCCAAAAAAAAAATTCGGCAGAGTTTCGACACTATTTGGACATTGGTTTTTAAAACAGGTAATTATCTCTCTTTAACCATCATACCGCTGTTTCATTTTTTTTCTTTTCTCCAAATATTTGAAAGCCGGTCAGCATGCAAGTCCGAAGAAAATAAATGCACAAGCAGTATGTAAGATGCATCAGGATGGTCTGTTTTCAATTTTGGGTACACCTGTCCTAGACAGACCCAACCCCTGTGTTGATCCTCTAAAGTAAAATGCACATGATGCAAACAAACGTTCCTACTAGGGATCCGGTATAAAGCTCAGTTATTCTAGGTTTAAGACATGGGTATTTGTTCTAGACTGTGTACCCGAGCGGACAACTCTAGTCGAGGAGGGGGCTACGTACCGGGGACCCGCAAGATCATCCGGCTTAGTAACTTGTCCGAGCTTCTTTCTTATTTAAAGGTATAACACTAACAGAATAGGGACTCTCGACCAGCGAGCACATCCCTGAATATAAGAAGAGAATGGTTTCGTAATAGTTTATATGTACAGTTCAAATAATATTAAAGTTTTAAAAGCATCATTTTGCACATTAAGCCCAACATGTAATAAAAATCAGATAATAAATAAGCCAAATACAACAATTATTCCAAGCTTGAATTCTTGAACCCTGAACCAGTGGTTCTAGGTTACGTCCCCAGCAGAGTCGCCAGAGCTGTCACACCTCCTTTTTACCTACCCTCGGAAGAGGGTATAATAAAGGGAGTTTTTTCAACAAAAGGACAATCAAAACAAGATTTATTCATTGAAGGAATTTAGAGTCACCACTTCGGAGATTTATGGTGTCCTAAGTCACCGATTAAAATCCTGAATCGAGGAAAAGAATGACTCTGTTTAATAGTCCGCAAACCAAAAATTCGGTAAGGAATTCTGTTAACCCGGGAGAAAGTGTTGGGCATTCCCGAGTTTTGTGGTTCTAGCACGGTCACTCAACTATTATATTCGACTTAATCATCTGATTTTGAACAATTATGAACTTATGTGCAAATTTTAACTCTTAACCGCTTTTAAAGAAAATTGCAACGTTATTACGATACATCTTGAACCACGTCACATAAATGTACCCGTTGTTGTTGAGATATTTTAACAATTATTGAGATTTGATTTTGGGTCACATAAATGTGCACCGATTTTAGGGACGTAAAATGATTAAAGAATGCGCCTAAAGCAGACTACGCATTTTTAACTTTGCGGCAGGCCATGAAAATTTGCTAAATGGCATGTCCCGAGTCCTAGATATTTTTATAAAACATAATTAAAAGAGAGCCAAACATTTGTTATTTTGTTTGGCGCGGTATACCTCAAATTTATTTGAAAAGGGTGCTTAAACTAAAACTCGAGGAACCATGAGCTACTTGTTTTGTTTAATATGGCGTACCTTAATTACTGATCATTTAACGAAAATAGGACCTCACAATACACAATTATGGTCTCAAGGTTTTATTGAAGGCTAAGAAATTGACTACTTTAATTTGAAGGAATTGCCTAAACCCAAACTCACAGGCACGCCATTAATTAACGAATTGTAGACTAACCCATTATTTCTGAATCCTCTATTTAAAATTCCAATAGCAAAAATAACTTTGCAATTTCAAAACAAGGTTCGTTTCATCTGCTGAATCTTAGTTTCATATTTAGCCTAGTCAAAACCATGTGATTTATATTTGCCGTGGAAATCCAGTATAGAAGTAATCGAACTTTGAGAATTTTATAGGACAAACTCAAGTTCCATTCAGAAACCTGTTTAAACTTAATGTGTTTGTGTGTGAAGAGGAATGCATTTATGTGAGCCAACTAAAACATTAAAATATAAAGCAGTTAAGAAGCTGTAAAATTAAACTAAAACTGCTGAAACTCCAACATGAATGAACTAAGCTAGTAGGCGTACAACCTGCAACTACAAATACTTTTCAAAACCCAGCCAACTTCATCAAGGAATTCAGTAAGCACCATATACATTTTACATGCCAAAATAAAAATGGAAATTCCTATTTAAGTCATGGCTACAAATAATTATACTCAAACAGTTAGATTGGTTGGGACAGTATACCAAATAAACCCAGAATGTATAGTTGTTTGATGTAATTTCCAGTCCAATTATAATACTATATCAAACTTTAAATTCATCACACTAATCAAGTAGTAATTGTTATATCTAACTTCATGTTATCAACCTATTAATTACAATTATCATCATAGACAGTTGCTACATTAAACAATTACAGAATCAGGAGATATGGGAGTAATAACAAAAGTCAGAACACATGGAGCTATTTCATTTCATCCTGTAAACCAAAGCTTCATGTATAGCTTTAAACTCAAAGAATGTGTACCTGGAAATAAAAGTGGAAGAGGTGAAGTTCAGCAATAATAACAGCACGGCAGATCAGTAAAGTATCAGTAGTAGAAAATACACAGCCTCGGACTTTAATGAAAGGAAACCGAGGGATTGATTCAAAAACCCAATGAAACAGTAGTTTCAGCACTTCTAGACTCAAGAAACTTCCAGGGAAAACCAATATCAATTCACTTTAAAGTTCCAAGTGAATCACCAATTGGTTCAGAAATTGAAAACTTTAGAAATTAGAAGAAAATTTTAACCTAACAGTATATTTCTCTCAAAGGCTCTTTCTCTCTCAATTACAGACTTGATCTCTATTTTTGTTTAGGTCTCAATGTCACTCCATATTTCTCTATCAAATCTGTATTTATGAGTGTATAGCAGAGTGTATGTCCAAGCCCCCTTTTTCTCTATTCATATATGCCTGTTTTATACCAAAACTTAAACCTTTTTCCAACCCCCTTTTCTTCTTTACAATTGTCTTTCAGCTTTTGTTGTTTCCCCCTCCCATGTTACCTTATTTTCCAGCTCCTAAAAGCACTGAACAGAGTGTCTTTTAGCTTTTGTTGTTTCCCCCTCCCATGTTACCTTATTTTACACCTTCTAAAAGCACTGAACAGAGTGTCTTTCCACTACTGATTCCAATTTTATTAATTAAACTCCTTAGTTTAGTAGTGCACTGATGTTCAGTGTTGGCAGACCACTTACCTTAAACAATTTTTAAGTTCTCATTCCGAAATTTAACCCCTTAAATCCTGTGGTGTTTATCTCTTAAATACTGAATACTAAAAAAAAACATGCCAATCAATTCTCTAAATCAGAAATCAAATGGCATTCATTTCTTTAGCCTAAATAGGTTTGTCATAGAATCGAACAATTCTACACACATGAACAATCAGATTTGAAACTAACGAGACATGATTCATGAATGCACCTATTTGGTATTTGACTTTCAACATAATCAATACAAACATTTTAACGGGAGCTCATATACCATGAAGTAAAATCAATTAAGCACTGAAACTAATCGAAAGCCTAAAATTAGAGTACAAAGACACACTTGACTAAATTTGAAAAGAAAAACTTTAATTAACCTAACTAAATACTAATAACCAAATTGACCTAAAGGACAGAAATTAGGTTCGCTACTGAACGGTAAGAAAACAAACCAATCTCTGATACACCGAGAAGAAAAGACGAAGAGGTGAAATAGACATAAAATTAAAGAAAAGGGACAAGGAAACGCACCGATTGGGCTTGAGTTCATGCTTGGTATTTTGGTTTACATGAAGATGAGGCCATTCGTTAGTTCTTTTGTCAAGAACAATTGAATAGCATCAATTTCGTGCTGAACCAACCCTCTGATCACAAGCTTGAGTCGATGCAAGCCATCAGTTCACCGTGAACTGGTTTCGAACTTTTAGGGTTCCGGCTCAGATTTAATATTTGAGAGGTTTTAGCACGATTCGAAGAAAAATAATCGTAGATTGGGGAAGAAGGATGTGTGGGGATTCCGGGGTGTGATTTTGGGTGTATTTGGAGGCGGCTAGGGTTTTGTCTCCGATTCTTTGATCTAAGATTTGAAGAGTTTCGTGGGTATTCAAAATGAGTGATTTGGATATTTGGGAAGAAGAGGTCGAGGTGGTTTTGTGGTGTTAATCTAGCGGTGTTTGGCCACTGTCCGCCGCCGTAGGCGATTTCCAGCGGGCGGAGGTCGGTGGCGTGAGGTCCATCTCTAAAGAGACGAAGGAGATGAGTGAGAGGGGGGTTAGGTCTGAGGGGTGAGGGGCGTAGGATTTTTATATATTAAAGTTAGAGATTTAATTTGGGCCATTGGATAGTTGGAATGCAACGGCTCCGATTGAATCACTAATCAGAAACGGGGTCGTTTTGGCTTAGAGGATCAGATGGATTCGGGATTGGGTCGGGTTTGGGAAATGGGCAAGTATTTGGACCGTTGGATGATGAATATATGGATGGATAAGATTAATTGAAGTTGAAACGACGTAGTATTCTCACCATGCTACGTCATTTTAAATGTCTGAGGGACTGAATGTTTGGACCGGGTAGGGGATGATCTTGGGCTGGTTTTGGTTAGGTTTTTTGAATCAAATTTGGTTCAGCCCACTTTTGATTCCCTTTTCTTTTTTTTCTTTTTCTTTTTTTTCCCTCCTAAATTATTTCAAAAATCTAAAATTATAAAACTAAATTAACTTAAGAAATATTAATTATAACAATTATCACAAACACTTAAATACCAAATCACACAATTAAAACTAAAATGCAAAGTGCATTATTTTTTTATGTTTTTCCTTCATTTTATAAAATAAGTAATTTACTATTTAACATAAAATTATAATATTAAATCCTAAATGCAAACGCAACCTATCTTTTTATTTTCTTATTAATTAATCAAATAAATATGCGCACACACGAATGCAAACGATAATCAAAAATACCACGAAAATTCATAAAATTGCACACAAGAAAAATTATTTTATTTTGAATTTTTGGGAGTAATTCATGTGAGGCAAAAATCACGTGCTCACAATAGTGACGGTTGGTTGTCCCCGAGTCGCGTTAGTTTGGTTGGTACAGCCTTGTGACCATCGTCATTTGTGCTTTGATGGAGCCATTTTTAGTCCCAAATTATGTAGTTTCGGCGTCCATATCGAGGGTATGCTTTTAGGGGTCTTACAAGTTCGATATATAGCCTTAACTTTGAGATCGGGTTTATGCCTTTAGTAAGGTCTTACAAGTTTTACATGCCTTTGAGGTCTTACAGTTTTGGATACTTGGTACAAGTATGGTTTATGCCTTGCTCGAGGTCTTACAGATATTGTCACTTGATACAAGTGTGGTTCATGCCTTGCTGAGGTCTAACAGATATTGTTGTTGTCTTATGTAGGTCTTACGAGACCGAGGCTGCCCGCTTGGGGTCTTACAGCCTCGGGTTTTTGGTAAATGGCGATTGGCGATAGTCCCCGAGTCATCGAGGGTTCCTTGACTCGGGATCCATTACTTGCAAACTTGGTATTACCTCATTGAGGGTTTACAGTTTCAGAGTTTCTGACTCGATGTTCATGTGGCCTTGAGTTTTTGACGTTAGTTCCCGAGTGTTCGGGATATTTTTTGGCTCAAGAGCTATTTTGTGGTCTTGATGTTGCCTCATTGAGGGCTTACGGGTTAGGAGCTCCGACACGAGGGTCGCGTTCTTTTATGTTGTTAACGCCAATCCCCGAGTGTTCGGGACATTTTCGGCAGAGGAGTCATTTTTGAAAAAATATCAAGTTTCTTTTGAAGCGTGAAATGCTTTGATGAAAAGTATTCTTCGATTACTTGGTACAAGTATACGTGTTTTCATTGTCAGGGGCCCAGCTATTTTATACGGACACAGTCCATTCGACCGTTTGGACCAGTACATCATTTTCCTATCAAGACTCCACTTAGCGTGTGATGACCCGACCCGTGGTCTCATTTGTCACTGCTTTGTTTCCCTCATTTTATGCTTCTTCATGTTTTGTTATCGGTATATGGTGTGTTAGAGTTGATTTGGACTGGTTTTGATAAGAAATGAGACACTTAGTCTCTTTAAGGAAGGCTTAAGTTATAAACGTCAATCGGATATTGACTTAGGACATAGAAGGTTCGGATGTGATTTCCGGTAATTCAGTTAGCTTCGGGGGATGATTTGTGACTTAGGAGCATGGTCGGAAGTGATTTTGGAGGTCCGGTGTATAATTAGGCTTGAATTGGCGAAGTTAGTATTTTGGCGAAATCCAGTCGATAGGTGAGATTTTGATCCGAGGTTCGGAATGGAATTCTGAGAGTTGCAGTAGCTTCGTTAGGTGATTTTGGATATGTGTGCAAAATTTTGGATGATTCGGAGGTGATTTGGTTGGGTTTTTGATCGAATGTGAGCTTCGGAAGTATTTGAGGAAACTTAGGCTTGAAATTGAAAAAAAATGAGGATTTTGGTGTTGTTGGATGTGTTTTTAATATTGGAACAAGTTTGAATAGGGTATTGGATCATGTTGGTGTTTTTGGTTGAGGTCCCGGGGGCCTCGGGGTGATTTCGGATGGCTTACGGGATGAAATTCAAGTTGAGAGAGTGGCAGATGTTTGCTGGTATCTGGTATGCTCGCTTCTGCAGAAATGGACCGCAGAAGCAGTTTCACAGAAGCGAGGGATTGGTCGCATAAGCGGTTTAAGGCTGAGTTGGGAAGTTCCGCAGAAGCAGAAGTCTTTTCGCCTAAGCGAGTCCGCAGAAGCGGACACGAAGTCGCAGAAGCAGTTTGGGCATGGAGGTGATATTTCTTAGAAGCGAGAAATTGTGTCGCAGAAGCGGCCCTGGTGATTTAATGAAATTTCCGCGTAAGCGGACAAAAATTGCAGAAGCGGTCATGCGGAAGCGGGCGTGGGGACGGCAGAAGCGGAAACCACTGAAGCCAGGAGGGTTTTATACTCATTTTGTTCCGCAAGGCTTATGTTATTTCCACCATTTTTAAGCGAGCTTGAGAGCTATTGGATGGATTTGAAGGGGGATTTCGACTAGGCGTGATTGGAGGTAAGTCCCTTGGCCTAAATACATGAAATTATGTTAGATTTAACATGAAAATGGGTTAAAATTCATCAAAAGAGGGTGAAGCTAGGGCTTGAGTCTTTAATATTTCAAATTGGAATTTGATAGGTACGTATGAATTCGTGGAGAGACGAGGAATCCGGTAATGTAAGTTTTGTAATTTTTCGAGAAGTGGGCCCGGGGCTTGGGTTTTGATAGTTTCGAGATTTTTGCTATATTTTGATTATTTTCGATTGGGTATTGTTCCCTTAGCATATTGTGATGTATTCGCTCTATTTTTGGTTAGATACGACACACGTAGAGGTCGATTTGAGGGGCAAAGGCGTCGCGGGCTAGAGATTTCACCCGTTCGAGGTGAGTAATACTTGTAAATAATATCCTGAGGGTTTGAAACCCCGGATTTGCACATCATAGTGCTGTATTGAGGTGACTTGCACGCCGAATATGAGCGTGGGGTGGAGCACCATTAGGGATTGTGACTTGGTCCGTCCCTGTTGTTGATTTTTACGTCGTATTTGACTGAAACTACTTGTTATCATCATAATTTGGGCTAATTGCCATGTTTGGGCTTCGTGCCAACTATGTGAATCCTTCAGGGATTGATATCAGTGTTTTCGCATTACTTTGCATATTATTTGATCTCGGTCTAGGGTTTTAATACTGTTTTGCAAATTCATCCATTTTTCATGATTTGAAAACTTAAATGATATCTTACTGAAGTTTTGAGCTGAGAACTGCTATTTTATTGCTGCCCAAGGGGCTTATGTGCATATCTGGACTGAGCATAGATTGGGTTGTGCGCCACAACAGTGTTATACGTGCATTTCTGGACTGAAGATGGATCGGGCTGCACGCCGCAGCAGTGTGATATTGATATTGCGCTTGGGCTGTAGGAACCCCTCTAGAGTCTAAACCCCCACAGTGAGCACGGGTACCCAAATGGATTGGGCTGCGCGCCGCAGCGGTCATATGCATTGCATTGCATTCATGCACTGTTCCTGTTTGTACTACGTGTCATGACATCCAGCACTCTCATTTCATTGGCATCCATGCTACTTCTTGCACTGTTTACCAGATACCCTGGTATTAATTGTTAGTGGAGTGTTGTGCCCGAGGGGATGACTTATGTGCTGACTTGCACTGTCTGATTATGCATTAGTTAGCTTAACAATTGAAAAAGATATTTTCAAAAGAGTTTTTAACTGAGCCCAGATATTTTCTAAAGGATTTCACGGTTTTACAGATTTTTCAAAGGATTGCACTATTCTTTATAACATGATGGAGTGCCTTACGTGATTTCTGTTGCTCAGTTGTTATTTACTATCATTACTCATTCAGTTGGAGTACTCACTTTACTCCCTGCACCTCGCGTGCAGTTGCAGGTATTATTCACCCGGAAGCGGGTTAATAGCTGATTGAAGGTATTACTACTGTAGTTGAGCAAGGTGACCGCCAGCGTTCGCGACACCGGACTTCGTCTTTTGATTATAAATCTTATTGTGTATATTATTGGCCCTGTAGTTGTGTTCAGATTTCTTTAGACGCTCATGACTTGTGACACCCCGGTCGGGCAGTGTTGGGTTGTAGATATCGATTATTATTGTCATTAAGTTGTATTTATCTATTCATTTATGTTTCATAATTTTGAAAGAGGCGTCGTTGTTCTGTTGGCTGGCCTTGTCTTCACGAGAGATGCCATCACGACCGGGTTTGGAAATTGGGTCGTGACAAGTTGGTATCAGAGCCTAGGTTACTAGGTCTCACGAGTCATGAGCAGGTTTAGTAGAGTCTCGCGGATCGGTACGGAGATGTCAGTCCTCGAGAGGCTGCAGAACCTTTTGGAAAAACTTCACCTTCTTGGACTTCTTATCGTGTGTACTTGATTGAGCTTGAGATATAGCTCTTGAAATCCCCTCCATACGTCTGTATGCGCACATGAGCGCTCAGTATTATATGTGTCTTGATGGCTTGTGATTCCTCGATCAAGGGGCGAGATGTGATCTTCATGAGTATGTTAGGCCAGTCTGGAGGACTTGAGGCTAGATCTTTGCCTATGGCTTGAGCACCGATGTGCTAATTGTGTGAGCAAGTGTTTTGAACTTATATGTTCAGTATTATCCTTATTAGCCAGAATGGCGGTTGGATATCCGTGTGATGAATATGTTAGTGCTGCTACGTGTATTTATATGACTTGGTAGTAACGAAGAAGTCTGCTGGATAATAGATCAAATGGTAAGTGATTTGTTTCCTATTGTGATCTGTTGTGTAGCCTCGAGTTATGGGTGCGTGAAGAATATTCTCGTATCTCCTAGTTAGGAAGTGAAGTGCATTGCATGCGGCGGTATGAGTTCAGACTCAGGAAGACTAATGACTGTGTAACGTATATGATGGTGGAAGGTATGCTGAAGTACTAAATTGATGTGAAGCATGTGGGTTATATCCTGCGGAGTGTTCTTAAGTGGTATGGTCCTTATGTGTATGTTAGAAGATCCCATGTGTAATTGAAGGGTACGTGTTGAAATTCGGCAATTCGGATCGCTTAAGAGAGTGGACTCAACGGACATGGGGATGAATGTGAGATTTGCAGAGGATTATAGTACTAGATGATCTGTGTTTTCACAACTTGTATATGATTTGAGTTTAATCTCACTATGGTATTGTGGCATCATTAGAGTAGAAGCATTATGGGTTGAGTGTGTCCCGATATATGGCTTCGAGCCAAGTTGGGGAGGTTGTTGTTGATTAGCTGATCGCACGGTCGTGTGCTATGTGGTTCCGTTTTGAGGTATGCTGGCGGATCAGTTCTGGTTGCAAAATTAAGCCGAGGATGGCACGAGTGAAGCAAAAATTTGACAAAGGTTATATGGTACTTCGTAGATGTGTGGAAATAATAGGATGTCTTGAGTTGTTGTTGATAAAGAATGCTTAGCATAAAAAGAAGGAAGTTGTTTGGTTGTATCGGAATAAAATGACATCCTGCGGTGTCAGAGTGCTAATGAGGCACGGGTGGTTATGTCCGTTTGATTAGGTAAATTGTTATTCGAATATGAAGTAATGACTCTCGAGAATGGTTTTATTGTGTTCAAGATCCTACATGTAACAATCAGGTGTCTTAAGGTTGTGTATGTGGTTAGAGATTGTGTTTTTATTGGGAAAGGTCAAGACTTATGGTATTTTATGTTGATTATGGGATCCTATGTATCGGTACCTGGAAAGTCAAGGTAACGAATTCAAATTCGCAAGAAGTTCTTCAGAGTAAAGTATTCTGGAATGTGGTATTTTTGGGCACGGTTGAGAGAGTATTTAGTGGCCTATGGGTCTTTGACAGTGTGCTCTTGTGCTTGGGTCTCGTGTAGTGAACCTGGGTTGAGGCGTTGTGGTGCTACAGCAAGAGGGAATATCAAGTTGATCATAAATCAGAAGGAAAATTAGATAGATAGAATAGCTTGATAGTAGACCGAATCAGTGTGGTAAGAATATGGTTGATTCTTCGTATGTGTTCTAGGTAATGAGCTTTTACAAGTATTGTGCAGCAAAGCTCTTGAGTTCCGACAGCTTGCTTAGCTTGGTTTGGATAGAAGGATTCAGTCCTGGCAGCTTAGCTTGTGCGAATGGAATTGGGAGAGATTTCTTGTCGGGTTTTACCGTGGTTTGGAGATGGATATATTTTCTATCGGTATGCGAAGCATGTAATGTGTAATGATTCTTCTTCTTGATGGGATTGACGGAATATCTTGGCTAGATGAGTTACAGGTCAGTTCTGAAAGAAGTTCATAAAATTCTTAGGCTACGGTTAGCCTCAGGTAATCAAGGAAATGGTACTGCTAATTGGAAGTGATTTGACAAGAGTATATGTCTCGGAAGAAGGGTAATGTGATTAGACTGCTGATATCTGAGTTTGTTTGATGGCACAGGGGAATTTTGGAATATCTTTCGTGGAATGACTGGGTACTTGAGGTGTAATATGTATTCGTACTGTGGAATTTATGGATTAGGTACAGTGATTCGTGTGCTATATGGAGTTGGAGACTGGGAGTTCTCAGGTACAGACTATATAGTGGTTGTGGATCGTGTGTGTTGGTATTGTTAGCGGCTATTGGGATTTGGAGGCCCGAGTGGATCTTTCTTTGCTTGGTATATTAGATTTTGGATATGATGTTGGTATATAGACTGGTTATCTCAGTGTTGGGTTATTTTAGACTATTGTGCTATGGGCTATGTCGAAAAATGCCACAGGTTGCGTGGCGAGGTGCATCGAATTATGTTCTAGCAGAGTGGTTTGTATTCCGAAGACCAGCGGACGGCTGGGAAGGATTGCTTTTCTTAATTGTTCCTTTGTGGCGGATGTCAGTGTAGAGGTTTCTACCATTGATTCAGTTCCAGTATGGAGGGACTTTATGGATGCGTTCTTTGTGGCCAGGCATGTCGCCGGGCGAGACTGTGGATTTCAGTATTTATTTGGTGCCGGGCACCGTGTCGTACAGCTCCGGCAGGAGTTATAGTGGTGGGAGGAGCAACTTCAGGCTTCTTGGTATTGAGTTTGTTGGCAGGCCAATGTGGCTATGTATGTAGCTTGAGTTAGCTTGGTTAGTCCCGAGTGTATTGTTGAGGGATAGGCTAATCCGATCGTATTGAGCTTGTTAGTGATCTAAGGAGATCTGTGAGTTGTTTTTTTGTGCTGTGAGACATTATGATTTGTTGGATATAGGCACATATGGTGCGGTTCTATTAAGGATTCAGAAAGGAAGTCGAGCGGGAAGAGTAATTGAGTGTTGCTTGGTGTATGGAGTATTGGTTATGGCTTATCGGGTTACGTGTCGCGTGTTATTTGTTTCACTGTGGGTGTAATGGATTGCTTGGTTTTAGACATCAATTTGTGTGTGGCTGTCTATTTTGCGCATGGTGACTTCAGGTGCTTCATGTGTAACAGTGTTTGGATAGGATCGCGCGTTGTGGCGAGGCCACGTGAATTTATGACCTTTCGAGGAGGGTTAAGGTACTCTATTTCTATGATGTGAGACGGGGTCTCAACTTTGTGTTGTAATGGTATTGATGAGCTTGAGGTACAACTCTTCCGTTTGAGTTATTTGTCCTGATTTGAGTATGTTCAGACCGTTCCTTAATGGTGCGTGCATTATGCAAGTTCTGGCTTAGGCCTGTATTGAGGTGTCATATCACCAGGATGGTGTGTTGAATTCGAGGTGATCATTGGAATCATTAATGAATGCGAACAGATGTGATTTCAGCTTGTTAGAGGGTTAATATCGAGGTTTGGCCCGGAAATCTGTTGTGGTATTAGTCAATAAGGAAGTGGCTTCATGTATGGGTGACATAAGGAATGGTTACGGTTTATCGCGTGTTTTATTTATCGTTGACAGTATATGAAAGTGATGGAATAAGACTTTAGCTAAAAAAGAGGTTTTCTATCGGTATTTGGTTGTTGTGGGTAACTACTGTTGATAGAAGTTATCATTTCGAGTGCGTGGATTATGTGGTATATCATGTGATTTCACGGAGGTTGTAGTTATAGGTTATTACAGCTGGTTCGGACTCATTCTGAGTATAGATGTGAGGTTCTGATCTTGTGTATGATTTCGGAAAGTGCTATGCGGTCCTACGGTTCATGGTTTAGATGGACCGTGAAATTTCAGCTATATTGTGTTATCGGACCTATGCGAGATAGGGTGATGAGGGATCACCCCGAGTATATGCTTAGTAAGGTCATTAAGCTATTGGGTTGCTTCTAGTACAACTCTAGGGACGCTCGAGGACGAGCATTCGGTTTAAGTTAGGGAGGATGTGATGACCCGACCCGTCGTCTCATGTGTCACTTCTTCGTTTCCCTCATTTTATGCTTCTTCATGTTTCGTTATCGGTATATGGTGTGTTAGAGTTTATTTGGACTGGTTTTGATAAGAAATGAGACACTTATTCTCTTTATGGAAGGCTTAAGTTGGAAAAGTCAACCGGATGTTGACTTAGTAGTTAGAAGGTTTGGATGTGATTTCCGGTGATTCGGTTAGCTTCGGGGTATGATTTGTGACTTAGGAGCGTGGTCGGAAGTGATTTTGGAGGTCCAGTGTAGAATTAGGCTTGAATTGGCGAAGTTAGTATTTTGTTGAAATCCGATCGATCTGTGAGATTTTGATCTGAGGGTCGGAATGGAATTCCGAGAGTTGATTAGCTTCGTTAGGTGATTTTGGATATGTGTGCAAAATTTCAGATGATTTGGATGTGATTTGTTTGGGTTTTTCATCGAATGTGAGTTTCGGAAGTATTTGAGGAAACTTAGGCTTGAAATTGATAAAAAAATAAGGATTTTGGTGTTGTTGGATGTGTTTTTAAGATTGGAACAAGTTTGAATAGGGTATTGGATCATGTTGGTGTTTTTGGTTGAGGTCCCGGGGGCCTTGGGGTAATTTCGGATGGCTTACGGGATGAAATTCAAGTTGAGAGAGTAGCAGATGTTTGTTGGTATCTGGTATGCTCGCTTCTGCGGAAATGGACCGCAGAAACGGTTCCGCAGAAGCGAGGGATTGGTCGCATAAGCGATTTAAGGCTGAGTTAGGAAGTTCCGCAGAAGCGGAAGTCTTTTCGCCTAAGCGAGTCCGCAGAAGCGGACACGAAGTTGCAGAAGCGGTTTGGGCATGGAGGTGATATTTTGCAAAAGCGAGAAATTGTGTCGCAGAAGCGGCCCTGGTGATTTAATGAAATTTCCGCGTAGCGGACAAAAACCGCAAAAGCGGTCACGCGGAAGCGAGCGTGGGACCGCAGAAGTGGAAACCACTGAAGCCAGGAGGGTTTTATACTCATTTTGTTCCGCGAGGCTTATGTTATTTCCACCATTTTTAAGCGAGCTTGAGAACTATTGGACGGATTTGAAGGGGGATTTCAACTAGGCATGATTGGAGGTAAGTCCCTTGGCCTAAATACATGAAATTATGTTAGATTTAACATGAAAATGGGTTGAAATTCATCAAAAGAGGGTGAAGTTAAGGCTTGAGTCTTTGATATTTCAAATTGGAATTTGATAGGTCATTTGAGCTCGGATTTGGGAGTTCTTGGTTTGTATGAACTCGTGGCGAGACGAGGAATCCGATAATGTAAGTTTTGTAATTTTTCGAGAAGTAGGCCCGGGCCTCGGGTTTTGCTAGTTTCAAGATTTTTACCATATTTTGATTGTTTTCGATTGGGTATTGTTCCCTTAGCATATTGTGATGTATTCGCTCTATTTTTGGTTAGATACGACGCGCGTAGAAGCTTGTTTGAGGGGAAAATGCGTCGCAGGCTAGAGATTTTACCGGTTCGAGGTGAGTAATACTTGTAAATGATATCCTGAGGGTTTGAAACCCCGGATTTGCACATCATAGTGATGTATTGAGGTGACTTGCACGCCGAATATGAGCGTGGGATAGAGCACCGTTGGGGATTGCGACTTGGTCCATCCCTGTTGTTGATTTTTACATCGTATTTAACTGAAACTACTTGTTATCATCATAATTTGGGCTGATTGCCATGTTTGGGCTTCGTGCCAACTATGTGAATCCTTCAGGGATTGATATCACTATTTTTGCATTACTTTGCATATTATTTGATCTCGGTCTAGGGTTTTAATACTGTTTTGCAAAATCAACCATTTTTCATGATTTGAAAACTTAAATGATATCTTACTGAAGTTTTGAGCTGAGAACTGCTATTTTATTGCTGCCCAAGCGGCTTACGTGCATTTCTGGACTAAGCATGGATTGGGTTGCGCGTCGCAGCAGTGTTATATGTGCATTTTTGGACTAAAGATGGATCGGGCTGCACGTCACAGCGGTGTGATAATTATATTGCGCTTGGGCTATAGGAGCCCCTCCGGAGTCTGAACCCCCACAGTGAGCGCGGGTACCCAAATGGATCGGGCTGCGCACCGCAGCGGTCATATGCATTGCATTGCATTCATGCACTGGTTCCTGTTTGTACTACGTGTCATGACATCCAGCACTCTCATTTCATTGACATCCATGCTACTTCTTGCACTGTTTACCAGATACCCTGGTATTAATTGTTAGTGGAGTGCTTTGCCCGCGGCGCTGACTTACGTGTTGACTTGCACTTTGCTGATTACGCATTCGTTTGCTTAACTATTGAAAAAGATATTTTCAAAAGAGATTTTAACTAAGCCCAGATATTTTCTAAAGGATTTCACGGTTTTACTGATTTCTCAAAGGATTGCACTGTTCTTTATAGCATGATGGAGTGCCTTACGTGATTTCTGCTGCTCAGTTGTTATTTACTTTTATTACTCATTGAGTTGGATTCACTTTACTCCTTGCACCTCGCGTGCCGTTACAGGTATTGTTCACCCGGAAGCGGGTTAATAGCTTATTGAAGGTATTACTACTGTAGTTGAGCAAGGTGACCGCCAGCGTTCGCGGCACCGGACTGCATCTTTTGATTAGAAAACTTATTTTGTATATTATTGGCCATGTAGTTGTGTTCAGATTTCTTTAGACGCTTGTGACTTGTGACATCCCGGTCGGGCAGTGTTGGGTTGTAGATATCGATTATTATTGTCATTAAGTTGTATTATCTATTCATTTATATTTCATAATTTTGAAAGAGGCGTCGTTGTTCTGTTGGCTGGCCTTGTCTTCACGAGATGCGCCATCACGACCGGGTTTGGAAATTGGGTCGTGACATAGCGCATCGTGGCTTCTCCAGTTAGTTGACCTTCTAGGGGGATTCCTCCCAGTATTCTAGGTTGATTGCAAAGGAAGCCTTGAATGCTTGTAGAGTTTTCCTTAGGTAACATATAAATGTTGCCTCGTTAAAAACCTTGCCGGTAAAAACCCTTTTCGGGATAAAAACTTGGTAGAAGAAAAAGAGTGCAATGGACGCTTTAAAACCTCAAGGTCTTCGAGTTGGGTCATCGCTTCGATTGCCTCAGTCGGACGCCTACATAAAGGTTAGTACGAAGTGTAAAATAAAAAGGGATATGGTTATACCTTAGTGGCGATGGCGCTTTGAGCCTCGGCAGGCCCTCGATATGCGTAATATAGCCCTTTGTTTGTTCATTCGGATACAATTGAGAGCATGCCTCGTGGTCCCTATTTCACTGTTGGTTTATTTCTCAGTCTGGTGGTGGAGACATTGGTGTTTCGGTTTGTGCCGGACGCATCGACTAGTGTGGAGGTTTCCCTAACATTGGCCGAGCCGCCTGGATCCACAAGTACATGCTTAATTCGAAATGTGTTCACAAGAAAAGAAGTTACCAATGTACTATTATGGGGATAAGATAGAGCCTTGAGTTCGCTTTTCCCTGTCGAGAGATGTTTTCGTTCGCATGGATGCGGATTCCTGCAAGGCATTGACATCTTAAAAGATCGTATGGATGACATGTTGCGGCTCACCCACTTTGTTCTTTTTTGTTGCCTCTCTTTCTCGGAACTGATTCTTGGCTCGGTCGTTGAGAAATTCCCGGAGGTGACCTTTGTTGAGTAATCGAGCCACTTCTTCTCGGATTTGTCAGCAATCTTCGGTCATGTGCATGTGCGTGTTGTGAAATTCACACACTAAGTTATGGTTCCTTTGTGAAGGGTCTGATTGTACAGGCCTTGGACACCTAGTGTCTCTACCTGTACTGATGGCGAACACGATGTCTGATACATCGACATTGAAGTTATATTCCAACATGGGAGGTGCATCCGTCGGCCATGTGTCCTATCGAACCCGGCTCTGCCAACAAGTCCCCGGGGATTCTGGCCTCGGTCTATCCTTCGATCGTTGCAGGGCATGTTGCGCCTCGGGTTGTTTCTTCTATCTTCAGTGTATGGTTGGTATCTTTCCTTATTTGGCTTTGGTTCTTTTGTCGGAAGCTTGTTGGGATATACCGAGCCCGAGGGGGGCCTTAGTTGGTCATCCTCGACCCTAATTTTTGATTGATATCGGTTGTGAACGTTCGGGATATTCAACCAGATTCTGCTTCAGCTGCTTCAAAGCTACCGATCTTCGTTCATTTAGAACATGAGTGAAGGCCTGCAATGCCTAGTCGTTGGAGACTGGTGGTATTTCCATTCGTTCCATTTGAAAGCGAGATACTAATTCTTGCAGCATCTCGTTCTTTTTTTGCTTGATTTTGAAGACATCGAATTTCCTTGTGGCCACCTTGATGGCCCCGGCATGTGCCTTTATGAAAGAATCTGTCAGCATGGCAAATGAGTCTATAGAGTTAGGAGTTAGGTTGTGATACCACATCATGGCCTCTTTAGAGAGCGTTTCCCCGAACTTCTTCAGCAGGACAGACTCGATTTCGTCGTCCCTTAGGTCGTTGCCCTTTACTGCACAAGTGTAGACAATGACGTGCTCGTTGGAGTCCAACGTTCCATTATACTTTGGAAGGTTGGGCATCCTAAACCTTTTTGGTATGGGTTTTGGAGCAACTTCTTGCGGGAATAGCTTTTGTACGAATTTCTTCGAGTCTACACCCTTTAGGATCGGGGGCGCGCCTGGGATTTGGTCGACTTTAGAATTGTAGGTATCCACTTTCTTATCGTTGGCTTCTATCATTTTCTCTCCCGATCCGATCCTCCTTGTGAGGTCCTCGAGCATCTTTATGATGGCGGGGTTGGCTGCCGACCCATTATTTCTTGATCTCTCTAGTACCTGCTCTGTTGGGGGAGCCGTCCCCGGTGCTACCGTGATAGGAGTTTTTTGGTGACTTTTTGGCTGAGCAATAGCCAACTATTGTGCCTGCAACATTTCAAAAATAAGGTGAAGGCTAACCTCCCGTTATTCCCCAGTTGGGGTTTTCTGAGCTTCTTGTTGATCTCCTTGGTGCACGCTCCTGTTACTGTGGGAGCTTATATCAACGTATTGGGTGTCGCGTGAGACCATATGCACGGGAACTGGCTCTGGTGCGTTCACAGGGTTTCGCGGTAGTACACCAACACATGGAACATCCACACTATTTTATCCATGGTTCTTAAGATTGTTGTTTATTGAATGGGACATTTTGAACTGAAATCAAAGATCTTGGGAAAGAAAAAGTGTGAAAGATAACTTGCGCCGTGTAGTAAAACCATCAAGAAAATAATCACTTTTATTTTTATCCTCACGGTGGGCGCCAAACCGTTTGCCGTGAAAATGGTAATAATAAATAAATTTGATTATAGGATTCTAAAAATACGTGATCTATTTTTATGCTAGTTTTAGGCAATTGATGTTATGTGAAAGTCTTAGAAACGAGATAAGAGTTTGAGAGCAAGGTGATTATCAAACTGGATGGTTAATAATCGGGGCCTCGAGCTTTCTTATTCGGGGGCCTCGTGGTCGAATCCAGTGCTCGGCTGGGAGCTATCGATGGTAATCGATGAATGAATAACAATAATAATAAATCAATGACGGCTCTTTATGGCCAATAATAAGCAATAAATAAAGAACAATAAATGAAGCACAACGAATGTAAGCAATAAATGAAGTAATGAAATCAAGAGAATGTGTTAGAGAGCAGAGAGAATGTTCTTGTGTATTTTAGTATTAAGCAACAGATATTTTGCAAAATGACAAGAATCCCTTTATATATGAGGGAGAATCCCAACATAGTACAAAATGCATTAATTAAAAACATATAGAGATGGTACAGCTAGTTAATACCTTGATTCCTTTTTGGACTAGCCCACTAGACTTCGCCAGCTCTAGTTAGGCGCCTTGGGAACTCCCCACTTCCTTTCCATAACTGTCAGTCTGTACTGCTCCGAGGTCGAGCGTTGATGGACCTCGAGGGATAAAACTCGACCGGGGTCTCGAGCCTTCGAGACATACTTGTGAAGCGCCGTAACGACGGTAAATTAGATCCTTCGATTTCACCGTATACAACTTTCTTTACAAAGTAAACATATATTTAATTAAATCATATACTATATAAAGTAATTTAAAATGTGTTAAATTAAACATTCAATAAAAAATGGTTAAAGAGAATGAGAAAGGAGAGGTGGCCTTCAATGGATTTTTTTTAGCTGAATAAAGAGAATTTCAATAGAGAGATGCCATTCGAAAAATAGTTGAAGTGCCTAAACTTTATAGCTTTCACATTTAAGGTCAGTGTTAATCATATTCTTTTTTATAACAGTATAAAGTTAACATGTGTAACAAAATACAGTAGGAGTCCTCCATTTCTAACCTTGTTTTTACATCCGTTTCTAACTTTTGTTTTAATATTTAATTCTTTTTTGTTATTTGTGAAAAACATCAAAGAGTAAGATTTATCCATCATTTGTGAAATATAATTAATAGTTAACATAGACGAAGATAATAGTCCTCTAGAAACTATGCTTGTGTTGTATATATATCAGAGCACCAAATCTTTTATAATCACTCATGGATTAATGAAGACATTAATACATGTCGCGTTTAATGTTCGATAACGAAAAGGCCAAAGAATAAGACTGACGCAGATTCTGCAGTTTGCCAGTTTCCATGTCGTAAGTTGCAGTAGATTATTGCTAATGGTGCAGCTGCAATATGTCGTCTTCTTCTTCTTTTTTCCTTCCTTTCTTTTTTTTGGTGAGGGCTAATCCGGATTCACGCCACCTCAAACACATTAGTCATGAAAAAGTAGAAGCGCTTCCTAATAGCATTGTCTCATTTCCTGGTCGAGTTAAAGTCCTTTGGTTTAAAAATTGAGAGATCTTATCTATTTCACCACAACTCTCGGTGGTACAGCGACAATATGTCATGTTGGTTATTTTCTGAACATTTTGATTTGTGATAATACAGTAAAAAAAAAATTGTTAAATTAATCAGCTAACAAACTAATTAAACTATATATTCAATGTCAAAAGCGATACAAGAGAAACTGTTTAACTTATAGTCCTCTTGAAAGAATCCTTTAGCCTGCAACATCAGTCTAGGCATACAAATTGCATTAATTAACATAGACATCACCATCAAACAAATAGCGGTTTTAAATTTTATGTGATAATTGTGAATTTAGATGAGTATTTAATTCAAAACCATAAGTTTAGGAGACTAGAAATTCTCTCAAAAGTGATCATATTCAAGAAGCCATAGATATCCATACTAATCCGGCCATTAACCTATTTTTTATCCGTATTAAATATAGGTCGAGTCGGTTTGCATTACCCGTTTCCGACACGCACATATCTGACCAGCCTAATAATAATTGCTACCATAGGCAAGTTATTGTTATCCATGTACAATTAATTAATGGAACTAGAACTAGAGATTACTAAGATTTCTTGAATGATTCCTTCTTCTAGCATTTATGTACATGACAAAGTTAAAAGATGCTAGGCATCTGTTATGTCACTAAACAACTATCTTTATAAGCTCTTTGCATTATTCATCTTTCTTCCTACATCAAAACACACTCAACTTTCATAAGCCAAAGACGATAAATATAAAAGTTAAACTCATTTTCACATAAATGATCCAACCTACATCTCCAACACCAAATCACCTCAAAAACTTTAATCATTGTCTCTTGGATCAGCTCATTCCAGCTCCCTATGCACCTATTATACTCTTCTATCCCAATTTTGGCGATATTAAAGTTCACGAAAAATCAGCATTGTTAAAGAAATTACTAGTTGATACTGTCTCACTTTTATCCACTAGCAGGGAGGTTTAAAGATGAACTCTCCATCGATTGCAACGATCAAGGAGTTAATTGTGTTACAACTAAGGTTAATTGCCATCTAATCGCGTTTCTAAACAAACCAAACCTCGAATCAATTGGTCTATTTCTTCCTTTTCGACCTCCTTTTAAGGTATTAGCTGCAGGGGATTATGTAACTAACATTCAAATTAATGTTTATGAATGTGGTGGAATTACAATTGGTTTATGTATAGCACATAAGATTCTTGATGGAGTAGGGCTAAGTACATTTCTCAAATATTGGACTGGATTAGCCTGCAGTTCAAATGAAGTACAATGTCCTAATTTAATGGCTATTTATATTTTTCCAGCTGAGGATTTGTGGTTAAGAGATACATCTATGACCATGTGGAGTTCATTGTTCAAGAAAGGTAATTTTGTTACAAGAAGATTTGTTTTTAATGCCTCTGATATAAACAACCTTAAAACTATGTCAACTAGCTCACATATAAAACATCCTACTAAAGTTGAGGTTGTTTTATATGTGAGCTTTTATATGGAAATGTTCAATAGCTGCATCCAAACAGAAAAATTGTTTGAATTCGCTACTAACACACATTGTGAACTTGAGAAAAAGAGCAGCAAAATCTCATCTTTTATATGGAAATGTTCAATAGCTGCATCCAAACAGAAAAATTATTTGAATTCGCTACTAACACACATTATGAACTTGAGAAAAAGAGCAGCACAATCTTTGCCTGAAAACATTCTTGGAAATCTTCTTTGGCTATCAAGTGCAAAGAATATTGCTAAACATGAAATGGGGTTGCCTGATTTGGTGAATCAAGTACGAAAATCTATATCGAGGATCGATGATCATTATATCAAAAGGCTGAGAAGTGATGAAGGTTTTAATTTGATGAGAAAATCTCCTAAGGAAATTGGAGATTTTTGCTCAAAAGGTGCAGATCATTATGGATTTACCAGTTGGTGTAAGTTTGGATTCTATCACATTGATTTTGGATTTGGAAAACCAATATGGATTAGCAGTATAAGTTCAAGGTGTTCATTTTTCATGAATCTTATTATACTTATGGAAACTAAGTGTGTTGATGGAATTGAAGCATGGGTGACAGTGGATGAGGAAGAAATGAACATGTTAGTAGGTAATAAAGAGCTCTTGGTTTTTGCTTTAGTAGACCCTAGCCCTCTTACTATTTCGATGAAGTCCTTGATTAGAGATCATGGGTTCGAGTACTGAGTATGAAAAAAATCCTTGACAGGCAGTGCGATGCTAATCCATATACAGTCCATATATAGTCAGGCTCTAATGTGGATGCCGAACACCACGTGGGAACCAAAAAGAAAAAAGAAAAGATAAAGTCCTTGGCCCTAAACATGTAAATATTCATGGTCCACTTGAACTCAGATCAAATATTCATCTCCCTCCTTCCAGTATCTAACTACAACAAATAGTGGAAGGAGTAGCTTTTTTTATTTTTTAGTTCATAAGCTGTAAGTGCTTTTCTTTAATTGCCATAAAGATTCATGGCGCATTCCTCTCAACATGAAAACGTAAACGTTGAATACAATTTCAAATACTTCAAATACTAAATTCTGTCAATGAACAGTGTTATAGTAGTACCGTATTAGTTTTATTTGCAGTCTTGAAATTAATGTCTAAGACTCGTTTAACTCGTGTGAATGAACCTTCTCAATCATCAATAATTACTTTATTTTTCGTTCTTAAATTTTTTAACTTGTGTTATTTTCGATACTTTGGTCGAATATGATTATTAGAACTATATGAAAACGAAGAAACTAACTTATTTGTTTTCAGTTTGCTGCGTAGTTTTGACTCAGCTTGTATAAACTACTTTACTGGTCCTGAATCCGATTAAAGGATTAGAATTATAATGTTGGTGACTAATGTAAAATTAATCAAATTTATAATTTATAATATTATAGAATATGACTGCTACTTGTTTGGAATAGCGTACAATTATATATTTTCGTTGTCCTTGTTATTTTAGACTTAGCATAGTGTCCTCATACGCAACTCATATTTACTTATTGCTATTGTATTTACTCACATTCTCATTTAACTTATAATGATACTTCTTCATGGGTGTTTAACCAAAAAATAGAATTTCGGTCAAAACTTTATTTTAGAAGAACTCGGGTTACTGATAAAAAGAAATGAATAATGGAAATTGATTTTTCTAATAATAAGATGAACACAAGAAAGCAAATCAGTATATTCCAATAGTGTTTTGTGTCCTTACAAATGACTAGTCTTCTCCTTTTTATAGCTATCTCTCAGATATATGTTTCGCCCTTGTCATAATAAGGCCATTATAGACAATAAAATACATTAAATTCTACGTTACATAATTATTGTAATTTAATATCGATTCTTTAACGTTTCCAGTATTTAATGCTTATTAAATACCGTATTTTTACTCTCTTGTGCTGTCAGATTCATTCTCCTTAATTTTTGGATTTAAATAGGTACGAGCGTCGAGCCTTTTGAATATCTACACATGCCTCTATTTGTTGCTTCTGCTCATATCTGTTGCAACTTGTGCCTATTTGCTAATCATCATTCTTTGACCAGCCTTTGTGTCATGACATGTCATCTTTCAATCACTTCAATATATATAAACTCAATTTTTCCAATATAGATAGTCCCCCAACTTGCCATTTATTTATCAATTGAATATTTGGGAAGTGAATTTTATTAAAGCGGGAATATTTGTCCCCATCAGTTTTTCTCTGGAACTGTCGCTTTATTTGTCACTTATATTTAATGTCCACTACACGTGGCACCTTTTGATTGATTCTGCAACTTTTTAGCAATTTTCAAGGCTTTTTTACGGTTGCCCCAATTACGAAACGCCAGTTCTCATCATGACGTTTCCATTATTACAACTTTTCCTTGGACGGTTGCTTCTGAGTATAAATATAGTCTTCACTTTTGTCTTTCTCACATAAAGTTCTCAGAATATTCAATTCTTGTTGGCTTCTTCCTCGTACTATCATATCTTCATCAAACCCTAACCATAGACGAGTCCCCATTGTTGATAAGTTTTCTCCTGCCCCTAGTAGGAGCAGAAGAGGAGGCAGACTGCGTAATTTAGGATCTTCACCCATACGTGGTTATTCTCTTCCTTCATCTAGTTCCAGTCCCTCTTCTAGAACTAGAGGTTCTCTTTCTCGAAGGTCTTCTTCTAGAGGTAAGGAACCCTCTGAACCTCTTAGTGAACCTTCAGTGGAGGAAATAGTTCCTGCGGAACTATCTTTCTATAATGATAGAGAATCCCTTAGAAACCAAGTGTCCTCTTTAGATCGTGCTGATATCTACCCAACTCATATCATTGAAGGTCTGATTGCTTTAGTTCGTAAAGATTGTCATTAGAGTCATGACTTTCCTATTATAATTCCCAATGCAAACCAAAGAATCACCTCCTATTTAATTGGGTTTTCTTTTGTTTATACATACCCTTTCACATTAGGTTTCAAACCTGTTATTGACCCCGTTATCCTTAAATTCTGTCATTTTTTCGACGTCTGTTTAGGTTAAATTGGCCCTATAGTGTGGAGGGTTGTTGCATGTTTGAGGCTTTGACCAACATGGCAGGCGTGTCTTTTACTTTCTATCATTTAATTTACCTTTATTCTCCCAGACTCTTTCACCAATGTGTTTTTACTTTAGTAACAAGGAGTAAAAGAGTTTTGGTCAGTCCATAAGATGACAGAGATCGTGGATGGTACGCCAGATTTGTTGCTGCCCCCACTGTTGGTTTAGTGAGTGATGAAAATGTTCCCTTCCTTGAGACTGTTTTAACTCGTGTGAATGAACTTTTCTAATCATCAATAAATATTTTATTTTTCGTGCTTACATTTTTTAACTTGTGTTCTTTTCAATATTTTAACTTAATTTGTTTGTTTTAGGTCTGTCGCGTACTTTTGACTCAGCTTATATTAACTTTACTGATCTTAATCCGATTAAAGGATTTATAATATATTAATGAATAATGTAAAATTAATCAAATTTATAATGAGTTTTCATCCTATAGAATATGACTGCTATTTTTTTGGAATAATGTACAATATTTATATATTGTTGTTGTTGTTTAACCAAAAAATGGAATTTCAGTCAAAGCTTTAAATTTAGAAGAACTCAGGTTACTGATAATTAAGAATAAGCAAAAGAAATTAACTATAAGTTAAATAGCAAAGAGCAAAATAAATCAGTATATTCAGTTGGTGTTTCATGTCCCTACAAATGATTAGGCTTCTCCCTTTTATAGCTATTTGTGAGTTATATGTTTTGCTTTTATCATAATAAGGTTATTGTGACCGAATAAAGGCATTAAATGCTACGTTACATAATCATTGTGATTTAATACAAATTCTCTAAATCTTTCAATATTTAATGTTTATTAAATTCTATATCTGGACTCTTTTGCACTGTCAGGTTCATTCTTCTCAGCTTTTATACTTAAATACACACGAGCGTCGAACCTTTTTGAATATTGTCCGTGCCTCTTCTTGTGTTTTCGCGCGTATCTGTTGTAACTCGTGCCTCTTTGCTTATTATTCTTTTGACCAGCCTTCGTGTCATGGCACGTCATCTTTCAATCACTTTAATATGTAAACTCAATTTTTTTTTCAATACAGATAGGCCCCCCACTTGCATTTATTCATCAATTGAATATTTGGGAAGTGAATTTTATGAAAGCGGGTGCTGCCATTAATGCTAAAATTAATTTTGACGCTTCAATTGTCACTTCCATTTAGTGCGCATGACACGTGGCACCCTTCAACTGCTTCTGCAGTCTTGCGGTGCTTTTCAAGGCTTTTTTACAGCTTCACTAAATACGAAGCGATAGTTCTCATTATAATCTTTCCATCATTGTACATTTTCCTTTGACGGTTGCTTGTTAGTGTAAATATAGTTCTTATTTTTTTCTTTCTCACATAAAATTCAAGGCTCTCAGAATATTCACTTCTTGTTCTTCAATTTCCTCGTACTTCCATGGCTTCACCAACCCATAACCCTAGAAGAGTCTCCATAAATAACTTTCCTTCTGCTTCTAATAGGAGTAAAAGAGGAGGTGGTAGATTACGTAATTTAGGGTCTTCATCCATACGCGGTTCTTCTCTTCATTCATCTAGTTCTTGCTCTTCTTCTAGAACCAGAGGTTATGTTTCACATAAATCTTCCTCTAGAGATAAGGAATCCTCTGAGCCTCTTCGTGAACCTCTAGTAGAGGATATAATTCCTGCGGAATTTTCCTTCTATAATGATAGAGAGTCTCTTAGAAACCAGGTATCTTCTTTAGATCACGCTGACATTTATCCAACTTAGATCATTGAAGGTCTGATTACTTTAGTTCGTAAAGACTGCCATTGGAGTCAGGATTTTCCCATCATAATTCCTAACGCGAACCAAAGAATCACCTCCTATTTGATGGGATTTTCCTTTGTTTATACATCCTTTTACCTTAGGATTCAAACCTGCTATTGACCCTGTCATCCTAGAATTCTATCGTTTTTTGACGTATGTTTAGGTCAAATTGGCCCTATAGTATGGAGAGTTGTTGCATGTTTGAGGCATTTGAGCAATGTGACCGGTGTGCCTTTCACTTTCTACCATGTAATTCATCTTTACTCCCCCAGACTCTTTCGCAATGGTGTTTTCACTTTAGTAGCAAGGAGCAAAAGAGTTCTGGTTAGTCCAGAGGATGACAGAGACCGTGGCTGGTATGCCCGGTTTGTTACTTCTCCCACCATTGGTTTGGTGAGCGAGGAAAATGTTCTCTTCCCTGAAAAGTGGAATTTTGCACGTGAGTAACTTTCTCGTACCGATTATTATTTTTGATTTTGATGATTATTATTTTTTCTTAATTTTTCTTTTCTTTTCCAGCAATCATGGGAATTGTGGATGATATTCCCAATTTCCATCTTTGGGTAGGAAAAATATTGAATGCTGCCCCAATAGAGGGTATGTCTTGGAAGACTCTTTCCCAATTATTTGGTTGGAAAGTAAAAACTCACGGTAAGAATTTTTTTTTATTTTACATATTGCTCTTTTCTTTTTTTGAACTTATTTTGATCCTTCCTTTTATCAGGATTTGCAGTTCGAGGGATTACTGCCGAGGCGATCGTGGCTTCTCGTATCTCTTTGAGAAAATGATAAGTCGGGATTTTACCATATTTATACCCCTACTTGCTTATACTTTGGTTACAAATTTCCACAGAATAACCCCAAAATGCTCACAAGTTGTGCTTGATTGCAGGTTTGATCGACAAAAAGATAAATGTCAAAGATAGGCTCAAAAAGGAGTGAAACATGCTCAAGTGTCAAAGACTAAGGAAATGAGGAAAAGATTACTTAGCGCGGACCGTGCAGAAGTGAATGCGGCCGCACTAAAAAAGTTCAGGGAGTTATCATATTCAAGCCAGAGGTAACGCGGGCGCGGTACACCTCTGCGCGCTCCGCGGTCAGGCTCCGCGGCCGCATCTCTCTTTTACGCGGTCCACGGACATGAGGTTCAGAAACTTGGTATTTTGGGGCTGGAGGCAACGCGGTCGCGCTACACTTTTGTGCGGTCCGCGGAGTGTGAGCATGTGATTTTTGCCCTATATATGAATTATTCCCAAAAAATTTCAAACAAAATGATTTTTTCTTTATTTTTACAAATTTTTTGTGAATTTTGTGTCATTTGTTTGGTAATTGTTGCATTTTATCTGTGCATCTTAATTCGTACGAAAAATATAAAAATACGCATTTGCATTTAGTATTTTATTTCATATTTTAAGATTAATTAAAGGTTAATTTATTTTAGAGCAAATATGAAAAAAAGAATAAAAATAGTTCATTTTGTGTTTTTATTGTGAATTTGTCACGAAATAGTTTTAAATAAATTAAGGAGTTAATTAGTTTAGCTTTGGAATATATTAGGACTTTATTTTAGTTTTTGCATCTTTATAAAATTAAAAATAATACAAAATATAATTTGAGAATAACAAAAAGAAATAAAAATTGGAAGAACCCTTCCCCCAAAATATTTCCCCCCCAAAAGACCTTCTCCAAAATAATTTTCCCCCAAAATATTTTCCCCTAAAAGTCCTTCCCAAAAAATACTCCCCCACACAAGACTCCCCTCCACATTCAAAACATCATATATACACCAAAAATGGGAAGAGGTCCGGGGGATAGATTTTCGATCCCAGCTTCCACCTCTTAGGCGAGGGATCTCATGATCTTCAACAAAAAATCCACCTTCAACTTCTCTCTTCATTTTTAAAAATCAGCACACACACGCGATTTAGAAAAGGAGGAAGAATGAAAAACACATATGAAAGGGATGAAAAACAAGTTTGAAATTCCAAAAATCCAAACAAAAATTGGATCTGGAAATCACAAAGTTTGAAAACAAAAGGAGAAACTGAAATTTTCGAAAGAAGATTGAAGAAAAATCAATTTTGAAATTCAACATCTCATTTTCTGCTCAAATTTAAGGTGCTGTTGTGATTGTTGCTGATTCAAAGTTATTGACATCTGTTTCCAAGCTTGCCGAAGCTCCATTTGGGCAAATTCTTATTGGTTTCGCCATTGTCTGGCCTCTTCGTTTAATTTCGAGTTGTATTTTGTCGTCGAGGTGAGTTTGCAGTTTCTCTCATTTCAATTTACAAATGGAAATTGTGTGTTTGATGAAATGCATTTGATTGTGGAAGCCTTGTTGTGATATTTCTTTTACTGTCTGAATTGAATTTGGCCATTACTTTTGCTTCTGGTATAAGTGTTCTGAGAATTCCAAATTAAAAATGGAATGAGAAATGCGTGCTAGACAAATCAGAAATTGAAATAGGAATGGACTTAGAGGTTACATCTGTTTGAGTCTGTAATTCTAGTGGAAATTTTTGATTGTGTAGTACTCAATTAATTTTAGCATTTGGTGGTCAGATATGAATATTAGGTTTGTTGGCTGGAAATACATGAACTATTTTGAACTAATACTGCTAAGAAAAAAAATGTGGTGAAAGTATCTCATCAGTGAAAGAACCAGCGCAGCAACTGATAACGAGTTAGCGCATGTAGCAGCTTTGAGAATTGGCCAGAAGACTATAAAAAGCCTTTTGTTTCTGTATTCAATAACTATCAAATTGTGTTTGAGATTTGGTTTGAAAAATCGAGAATGTAAAAAATGACTGTTAAGAAAGTTTGGCGGAATATCTAGGGAATTGTGTTCAATAATATCCGTGCTCTATGGATTTGTATTGATCTAGAGCAATTATGTCCTTGTGTTTGGAACATACATGGAAGCTTTAATGCAACACACTGAAACTACAAATATTTCTATTTGTTATTATACTTACTAATTGGTAATACAACTTTAATTCTGTTAATTGAGTATGGTAGTCTCAGTAAGCTTATACTAAATAGCCATTCTTGTTAATCATGTGTGAATCTGCACAAATTCTTTGTTTTAATGGGCAAAACAGAATCATTTTCATCAAGCCTATAGTCCCTTTTGTAACCATAGCTCTTTATAAATAATTTTAATGTAAGGAAATATAATTATGAATATTCGTAGTTTGCTTTAGTTGAGTAAAATTTCTTTTGAAGTAATTTGAGATGAGCCTCGCCAAATAAAAATATAAAATTGTGGGGCCCTCAATGAATGTTTGCATTAAAATACTTAGACTTCGGCACGGGCCGTTTAGCGAATTTCACGGCCTTCCCTAAAGATAATAATTCGTTAGTCTCTTTAGGCGCGCTTTTAATAATTCACCTTCTTAAACTCGTGTGCGCATTTATGTGACCCAAATCCAAATCTCAACAAAGTCGAAATATGTTAACAACCACGGGTGCATTGATATGACGTGGTTTGAGATGCGTTTTTACAACGTTGCAATTCTTTAAAAATAATAATAAAAGCGGTTCAAAATTAAAAGCACATAAGTTACAACATGAATTAAAATCAGGTATTTAGCCATTTATAAAAATTTAAGCGACCGTGCTAGAACCATGGGATCCGGGGGTGCCTAACACCTTCCCTCAGATCAACAGAATTCTTTGCTTAGAATTTCTAGTTCGCAGACTCTAACTGGGAAGTCGTAAATTTTCCTCGGATCGGGATTCAACCGGTGACTTGGGACACCATTAATCTCCCAAGTGGCGACTCTGAATTTTAATAATAAAATCCTGTTTCGATTGTCCTTTAAGTGGAAAAACTCCTTTACGCCCTTGCGGGTGTAAGTAAAAAAGGAGGTGTAACACGGAGCAGAGAATCAGAGAGTCAACATTTTGCCAATTTCAAGCAACACGATCCGCGCTCCTTTTAGTGCGGCCACTCCCACCTCCACCACGGTCGCGCTGAATTTCTATGCAATCCGCGTTCCTCAACTTTAGAGAAGCATAAACCAAAAGTCCAAGAGCCAGTACGGTCGCGGTCCTTTTTATGCAGTCTGAACTGACCCCGCAGGGGTATTTTTGTCCAGTTTTTCTAGCCTAGTATAAATAGAATATTTTATCATTTCTAGGTTAAGTTTTATATCTGGAACATAGCAGTGCTCGTGGGACTCAATCTTGTAGCCATTTTTGGCACTTTTTCTCTTTACTTACGATAGGTTCTTGTAGATTCATTTAGCAATTAATTAATATATTTAGTTCTTCATCTATTTCTTCAATTTCTTTATTTAGAATGAGCAGCTAAACCCATTAGCTAGGGTTGTGGCTCAACCCTAGTGTGGGTAATTGATGGGTGTTGCCATTTAGGGTTAGATTGATTATGGGTGTTTGCTATTTGGGTTGATTTTATGTTTTAATTTAGAATTTGTGGTTGCAAACATAGATTCACGCTTTATGGTTTTAACTCTTCTTGAGAGAGAGAGAGTTTATGACCCCAAAATTGACCCAACAAGGAATTGGGATGGACCCATGAGAAATAATAGTCCCAATTAACGGGTTAAATCTCGAAAGAGTAATCACCCTACTTGAACCCTAGTTGATTGATCAAATTGGCCTACCCAATTGGTCTCGAGAGAGTCAATTGGAAAAAATCACTCTCTCTACCGAGAGGTGTGAGAGTGGGTACAATGGTTCAACGGTTATAGCATAAGCCCCAAATATGTCAATCGATCCTTAGTAACATCTACCTGTCAATTAACCACCTAGGTAGTGTCACGATCCTAGTGCCTTTCTTTCCATTAATTACAATCTTAGCAATCATCTCGTAGCTAAACTTAGTTTCAAATTAGTAGTTGATAAAAATAGTTATAATTGAAAAACCAAATATGAAAAGAAGATCATCTAAGAGCATTCACGCAAATCTAGTCTAAGTAGATACTCGAATTCCATTCTAGCTCCCTGAGGATTCGATCCCGACCCTCATATCGAGTAAAAGCTATCGCGACCCTCTTCTCCTACTTTTTAGTAGTGGGTAGTTTGAACCGATCACTTTTTGGCACCGTTTCCGGGGAGCTTACGGCTTTTGGCAATCTAATTAGTAGTTTGTGTGCTGCTCTTCTTTACTTCTTATTTACTAATTTTGTTTGTGTCGACTATTCCGGAACAAATGGCTCTCAATGCAAACGACCCTCTTGTTAACGTGAATGCGGGGAAGGAGGTAGGTGATCTTGACCGGAAGAGGTTCAATTACCTCAAGCTCCATGTAGAGGCCATCAGGCCAATGTAAATGACATTCACAATATTCCAGACCCTCCTCTGATTCCACCAAGAGTGGCTCCAAGAATCCTCCCAAATCAAAGGTTATGCAAGCACCATAGTTCCTTCCCGAATCCGGGCGGGGAATTTTCAAATCACAAATGTCATGTTGACCTTGCTCGAGCAAAGAGGATATTTTATGGGCGCCTCCGACCAAAATGCTTACAAGCACTTGAAGGGGTTTGTAGATACATGTTGGGGGAGCAAGCAAACAAACGTGTCCGATGATTCGTTGAGATTGAGGCTTTTCCCATTTTCTCTTCGGGATAAGGCGTTGGATTGGTTAGAAAGGCTACCAAATCATTTCATCACAATGTGGGAAGAATTGGTGGACAAGTTCATTGCCAAGTTCTTTTCTCCAAGTCACATGGCGACAATTAGGGATGAAAGTTTGGCTTTCAAGCAAGAGCCAACGGAACCCTTGCATGAAATATGGGAGAGATTTAGAACAATGGTGAAAGAGTGCCCAAATAACGATATGACCGAAGCAATGATTCAACAAACTTTCTATAGTGTCATTAACACCACTCATTGTGAACCAATTGGCCGGTGGGAACTTCATGAAACTTGCATACCAAGAGGCTTGTGATATACTTGATGAAATGGCTGACACTTCTTCGGCTTGGCAAAGTAGGGCAAATGTTCCTCAAGGCAACCCTACGGTGATCCATTTGCACAAGGATTTGCATGACCATGGTCAAGCTATTGCCGAGCTTACTACTACTATGAATTAATTGGCTAAGGCGCAACTACAAGTACAAAATCCTCGTCAAGTCAATGCCATGGAAGGAGTGAATATACTTAAGAGAAGGCAAAGAGGGCAACAATCTCAAGGGAATTATGATCAATATGATGATGGTAGTGGTTTTTCCAATTAGTGTTATGATGAGCAAAGCGAAGAATGTCAATATGTCAATAACTACTAAGGGAATAGAGGAAATCAAAGGAATCAACAATGGCGTCCCCAAGGAAATTGGGGCAATCAATAAGGTGGCGGTAATTGAAATAATAACAATCAACAACAAGGTGGTGGCAATTGGAACAATCACAACCAAAACAACAATTGGGGGAAACCAAGGTAACAATCAAGGCAAGAACACCAATTATTGGAGCAACAATAACAATTGAGGAGGGTGGAATAATAGCGGAAACCAAGGCAGCCGGGGGCAAGGCTTTAAAAGGCCCCCCATGTACCAACAACCAAACAATCCACCTCCCTTTCAATCTCAAGGGTCTAGTTATTAGGGTAGTGACATGGGAAGAATAGATATAATGTTCGAACAATTGATGAAGAAGAACCAAGATTCCGATGCTCAATTGGCGTCCCACAATACCTCTATTCGGAATTTGGAGGTGCAAATAGGCCAAATATCTCAATCGTTAGATACCCGACCCAAGGGTGTGCTACCAAGTGATACGATGGTGAACCCGAAGGGAGGTAATAATCATGTGATGGCGGTGACAACAAGAAGTGGGAGAGGCGGTGATGTGCATGCCTCGAATGAAAATCAAGTTATGAATGATGATGTTGTGTTCCAAGAAGATGTGGGTCCTTTGATTGATGATGATATGGTTGAGGCAAATGTGAACAATGAGGTGAAGGTAGATTGTGATGAGGACGAGGTGGAAACACAAGAAGCCGTGAACCCGTCTAGGGAACACGTGATTGAGATGCCCGAGCCGGTGGTGCCCAAAGTCAAGGCACCTTTGCCTAGACCACCCCTACCTTATCCTTAATGGTTAGCAAAGCAAAAGAGTGACAATCAATTCAAAAAGTTCATAGAGATGATGAAAAGTCTTACAATCAATGTGCCTTTGGTGGAGGCACTTGAACAAATGCCGGGCTATGCAAAATTCATGAAGGATTTGGTCACGAAGAAGCTCTCCATGGATTGTGAAATAATAAAAATGACTCATCAAGTGAGTGCAATAGTGCTTTCTATGGCCCCGAAACTTGAGGACCCCAGAGCTTTTACTATCCCTTGAACTATTGGTAGGGTGGATTTTGCCAAGGCCCTTTGTGATTTGGGGGCTAGCATAAATTTGATGCCGTACTCGGTCTTCAAGACTTTAGGAATCGAACAACCTAGGCCAACCTCAATGAGACTTCAAATGGCGAACCGGTCGATGAAGCGGCCTTTGGGTATAATTGATGGGGTTCTTGTGTGGGTTGATAAATTCATTTTGCCGGCCGACTTTGTTATATTGGATTGTGAAGTGGAATTTGAAGTCCCGATCATTCTTGGGAGACCTTTCCTAGCTACGGGGAAGGCTTTGGTTGATGTTGAGGTGGGTGAGTTGACATTTCGTGTGGGGGACGAGAAGGTGGTTTTCCATGTTTGCAAATCTATGAAGCAACCCAATAGCACCGAGGTGTGCTCATTTGTGGACATAGTCACAACTGTGATTGTGGATGACACAAGTGCCATGATCAATGTGGATGACCCCCTTGATGTCGTGCTCCTAAACCTTGATGATAATGATGATGCAAGCCGGGTGGAGTGTGTCAATGCTTTACATGGTATGGGCTCGTATTCTTATGAGCCTAGAAAGTTGTCTTTGGATATTGAAAACTGGAAAACTCCACCAACAAAGCAATCAATTGAGGAGCCGTCGGTGTTGGAGTTGAAGCCACTTCCTCCACACCTCAGGTATGAATTTCTAGGCTCTAATTCAACTCTTCCAGTTATTCTTTCTTCTTGCCTTACTAACTTGCAGGTTAAGGCTACTTTGGAGGTGATACAACGGTGAAAAGGGCAATTGGATGAACCTTGGCGAGCATTCGGGGAATAAGCCCCGCATTTTGCATGCACAAGATTATCTTGGAGGATGATGCAAAGCCTTCCTTAGAACATCAAAGGAGGCTAAATGAAGCAATGCAAGAGGTGGTGAAGAAAGAAGTGATCAAATGGCTTGATGCGGGTGTGGTGTATCCAATCTCGGATAGTTCATGGACATCTCCGGTCTAATGTGTTCCAAATAAAGGAGGAATTACGGTTGTGACTAATGACAATAATGAGCTTATTCCCACTCGGACCATTACCGGGTGGAGAGTTTGTATGGACTACCGGAAACTCAACAAGGTGACCCGCAAGGATCATTTTCCCATGACATTCCTCGATCAAATGCTTGATCGCATTGTGGGGTGAGCCTTCTATTGTTTTTTGGATGGGTACTCGGGCTACAATCAAATTTTAATTGCCCCGGATGACCAAGAGAAGGCCACCTTTACATGCCCCTATGGTACATTCGCCTTCTCCCGGATGTCGTTCGGGTTGTGCAATGCTCCAGCGACCTTCCAACGTTGCATGATGGCTATTTTCACCTACATGGTGGAGGACATATTGGAGGTCTTCATGGATGACTTTAGCGTGGTTGGTGACTCTTTTGAAGATTGCTTGGTGAATTTGGATAGGGTATTGGCTCGATGCGAAGAAACTAACCTTGTTCTCAATTGGGAAAAATGCCATTTTATGGTTAAAGAAGGTATAGTGTTGGGTCACAAGATCTCCAAAAATGTAATTGAGGTGGATAAGGCAAAGATCGAGGCGATTTTGAGACTTCCTCCCCCCACCTCCGTCAAAGGGGTGAGGAGCTTTCTTGGGCATGCCGGGTTCTACCGGCGGTTTATTAAAGACTTCTCGAAGGTTGTGAATCCACTTTGCAAATTGCTAGAGAAATATGCCAAGTTTATCTTTGATTAAAAATGCATGGAGGCCTTTGAACTTTTAAAGCACAAGTTGACCACAGCTCCTATCATCACCGCACCTAATTGGAGTTTGCCCTTTGAACTTATGTGTGATGCAAGTGATGTTGCGGTAGGGGCGGTGTTAGGTCAACGGATTAACAAAATGTTCCATCCCGTGTATTATGCAAGTAAAACGATGAATGAAGCTCAACAAAATTACACAGTGGCGGAGAATAAGTTATTGGCCATTGTATTTGCCATGGAGAAATTTCGACCTTTTCTTATGGGGGCCAAGGTGATTGTGCACACGGACCATGCCGCCCTTAGGTATTTGATGACCAAGAAGAATTCTAAATCAATATTTATGAGATGGGTGTTACTTCTTCAATAATTTGACTTAGAAATAGTGGACCGGAAGCGAAGTGAGAATCAAGTTGTGGACCATTTGTCCTGGTTGAAGGAAGAAGGGAGGCCATGTGATGGCATTGAGATAAATGATACATTCCCCAACGAGCAACTTTTTTCCGTTTCAATGTGTGACATGCCATGGTTCACGGACATCGCCAACTTCACTGTGACCGGAAATGTCCCGTGTGAGCTCTCCTCCAACCAAAGGAAGAAACTCAAGCGGGATATCTTGGATTTTTATTGGGATGATCCGCATTTGTTTAAAATTTGCACGGATGGTGTGATTAGAAGATGTGTCCCGGAAGGTGAACAATTAAGCATTTTAGAGTCTTGCCACTCCTCTACCTATGGTGGCCATCATGGAGGGGTGAGGACGGCTTCAAAGGTGTTGATTTGCGGTTTCTATTGGCCGACATTGTTTATGGATGCTAATGACTTGGTGAAGAGATGTGATGCATGCCAAAGAGCTGACAAAATTTCAAAAAGGGATGAGATGCCTCTCAATACGATTCTCGAGGTGGATATTTTTTATGTTTGGGGCATCGATTTCATGGGTCCGTTCGTGAGCTCTTGTGGGAAAACTTATATTCTCGTAGCGGTGGACTATGTTTCAAAGTGCGTTGAAGCCGTGGCTTTACCCAACAATGAAGCCCGGAGTGTTGTGGCATTTTTGAAAAAGGGTATCTTCACAAGATTTGGTACTCCTCGTGCTATCATTAGTGACGGGGGGTCTCACTTTTGCAACAAGGCTTTTGATTCATTGCTTGCCAAGTATGGAGTAAATCACAAAATGACCACCCCCTATCATCCTCAAGCTAGTGGTTAAGTGGAAGTCTCCAACCGAGAAATAAAGAGTATCTTGTCCAAGACAGTTAATGCTAATAGGACCGATTGGTCGAAAAAGTTGGATGATGCTCTATGGACATATCGGACGGCTTACAAGACCCCAATTGGTATGTCACCGTACCGATTGGTATTTGGAAAAGCTTGCCATCTTCTGGTGGAATTGGAGCACAAAGCTATGTGGATGTTGAGAAAGTTGAACTTGGAATGGGATGTTGCGGCGAATCTCCGTGTTGAGCAACTTAATGAGCTTGATGAGTTTAGATTTCATGCCTACTCCAGCTCGTCCTTGTATAAGGACAAGATGTCACGACAAATATGCTCGGGGAAAGAAATTCAAAATTGGTGATATGGTTCTTCTTTTCAACTCTCGGTTACGTCTATTTCCGCGTAAGCTCAAGTCAAAATGGAGTGGACCATAAGAGGTTGTGTCTGTAACCCCATTTGGTGCCCTTGATCTAAAGAACAAGAATGGTGAAATCTTCAGAGTCAATGGTCATCCTGTCAAGCATTATTTGGGTAAGTTCAATGACAGCCACGTGGTGGCACTCATTCATCTAAAGTGATGTGGTGGTGACATGCGTCATGCTGCGACATTAAATAAGGCGCTTCTTGGGAGGCAACCCATGTCTTTTTCTTTTTATTTAATTTCCTTTGTAGTTTAGGATTTTTGAGCTAATTGTTTTTAAGATGTTGCAGGGATTATGTTGAAGCAGTGTAAAACAAAAGAAAAACAGTTGTAGTCTCTGAAGTTTGCCAGTGTAGCCGCGGTGCAGTTTTGCGCGGTCCGCACTGGCATGATCCAAATTTGCATAGTCTCTGAAGTTTACCAGTGCAATCGCGGTGCATTTTTGCGCGGTCCGCGCTGACAAATAAAAAATTATTGTGCTCTCTGAAGTTCTCCACGCGGCCGCGATCATGTATGTGCGGTCCGCGTGGGCTTCTCACTACAAGGCTACATGAACAAACCCAGCGCGGTCCGCGATCGCTTTTGTGCAGCCGTGTTGGTAGGTGAGTACAGGTCCCACTGGTGTCTATAAAAAGAAACCAAGGGTCTTAGTTTACCCTTTTCGCACTTTGACGACCCAGAACCTAATTTTACTGTTCATAATTTTCTGAGCCTGTTCTTCTTGCTTGATTGGATTAATTGCACTCATTCTTTATCAACCTGGTAACATCTCATGCACTGATGATTAATTATTTCTTAGTTTTCATCTTATTTGTTGCCCAATAGTGTAACTTCTTAGTTTCTTTCTTCCCATTTTGCTTTGAATTACTAGTTTAGGTTAGATTTCTTGCTAGTTTTTATGTGCTGAACATGCTTAAAGATTGGGTAACTCAGTAGGGACAAGTAGGAGGTAAAAATTGAACAAAAATGGAAGAAAACATAAAACCCTGACTTAGTTCCCTGACCCTAACTCAGTGCGGACCGCGATTGCTTTTATGCGATCGAGCTGCCCTAATGCATCCCATGTTGCACTTTTGTATGGACCGCGGTGCTCGATTGATTGACTGTCAACTTCTTCCAGTGCAGACGCATTACATTTTTGTGCGGTCCGCGCTGTCCCACCGCATCTGCGTTGCATTTTTGTCGGACCGCGGAGGGAGATTCAGGGAGTTGTGTTTTGGGACCTTTGCCCAGCGCGGCCGTGCTACTCTTTTGCACGGTCAGCGGTGCCTCCAACGCGGCCGCACTCCTATTTTGTGCGGTCTGTAGTGCTCTGTTCTGCAAACTGTTCTACAACTGTGTACTGCCATTGTGTATGCAATCTATTTTATTCACTTATTTCACTGCATGTGCTTAAACTAAAATGTTAGATGCGTGTCTTTGCAGATAATGGTTAAACAAATGGGCGGCAAACAATCGCAACAACCCGGGAAAGGTGGTTCCTCCCGAAGGGGTAAAGGCAAGAGAATAGCGAAACGCACTCCCCAGGCTCGGGAGAACATGAAAAAGACATGAAAATTGATAAGATCTGCTGATAAGGCTGCTTCTCATTCGTCGGGGAGTGAGTATGTGCCTTCCGAGGACATCTCCTCAGATTCAGTCCCAACTCACATAACCGACCCCCTCCACCTAGTTGATACTCCTCCACCATCACCCATAGTCAAAAGACCAGTGAATGCAGTCTCGAATTCATCTGACGAGTCCGCAGCCGGTAGTGAACAATACTCCACCTCCCCACAGCTTCATTATTTGGGGAGAGTGCAGGAAGAGGTGAGAGGGGTGAACCTCAGATTGGGGGAATTGCACAGACTAGGAAAGCTGAAGAATGGGAAGATAGATTTGTGAGCCAAGTGGCTTACCACAAGTTTAGGGAATGGTCGTCGGTGAGGAAATTGATACCGGAGAGGAGCTTTATTGACACTGACATTTTACCCTACAACCCTAATGTGCAGAGGGAGTTCAGAACTTGAGTGGGCTGGGAGTTCTTCATGGAGAGGTGCATTGATGCTAGTGAGCACATGGTTAGGGAATTCTACTCTAATATGGCTCACATTGTCAAGGATACTAAGGTGACCAAAGTTAGAGACAAAACAATGGTGTTTGATGGGAAATCTTTAAATGAGTACTTGGGGTTCCAGGATAAGGATGAGTCACTTTATCTGGCCAAGTTAGCGATGGGTGAGGAAGTCCGACCTTGGTTGGCCCGGTACTTGGCAATCCCAGGTACTGTCCCAGCATGGTTGCAAGCAGGGAAGAAAATATTCCGGAAGACCTTCAATTTTGAGGCACGAGGGTGGTTGACATTTGTGTGTAGTCAGCTTGACCCTTCCACCCACAATTATACTGTTCCACTTACCCGGGTTGTTCTTGTGGCATCCATTATGGCCGGGTACCGTATTAATATGGGTAATGTAATATACCGGGTGATTTCTGCTGTGGGGCAAGAGCATGACCAGAATTATCCTTTTCCTAACACCCTTACAATGTATTTCTGAGACATGAAGGTGGAGAAGAAGAGGTATGATATCAAGACCAAGCCTGTGGCTCTTTACTCTTGGTACAACATGCAGGGCCCGGACAACCCTAAGTCCAAGAAATACCAGCCACCTACCTCTGCCCCAACTAGCCAGTCTGAGGAGCCAGTTGCAGTAAAGCCTTTTACCGAGCCGTCCACCATACCTGCTACCACTTCAATTGAGAACTTGCCCCCATGTTCTTCTTCTACTGATGGTCCCAGTACTTCAGCTGGCACGGCAGTGCCATCTTCCAAGTTGCATCCTTTCACTACCCACCAGTTGAGCCAGACATTGGCTAGTTTGAACAACTGGATGTCAGCTACGACATCTAAGTTGTCCACTTTGTCTTCTACCATCCAGACCCAGTCAGCACCTCAGCCAGCTCGGATTCCTCAATCCATTGAGGACACTTTGAAGAAGCTCCTGGAGAACCAGGAAAAGATCATGCAGTCACAGGCTACTTTGGCTATAGCAGTAGAGTCACATGGCAAGGCTTTGAAGGAGATTGAAAAGGAACAAAAAAAGATGAGGAGATCACGAGCTTCCAACGAGTCTGTGAAATAGCTCAGGACTGATATGGACAAGCTATTGGCAGATCAGATGCCTCTAGACTTGCTATTCGGGGACCCAGCCCTAGCAGCACCAGTAGCAGAGCCCCAGCAGGAGCAGGCACCCAGGCAGCCAAGGAAAAAGAAGAAGCTCCCCAGCACAGCTGATACAGTTATTGAGGTGGCCCCCTCCAGTTTGCCACATGTTGTTCCCGACATCTAGCCGGTCCAGGAGCAGGCCCTAGTCCCGGCAGTTGAGTAGTAGGAGACCGGGATCCAGTCTGAGGCTCCCACACATACGGAGGACTTGGGGACCACTAATGATCCCATGCAGACTGACCAGGCCTAGGGAGCCCCTATATCTTTTGCTATAACTTTTTTATGCTTATTTTGGTAGTTAGCATTGGGGCAATGCTAGCTTTTATTCGTGGGGGTGTGCGCTACTTTTTTGTTGATTATCTAATGATTGTATATATAGATTGTCATTTTATGCTTTACTTTGACTTTCTACTTTAAGTTGTATATAACTTTACATTTTAGTCACTTTTCTCGTACTTTTTATTCGCTCTTTTAGTTTGAATATAAAGTTAAATTTTGTATATATTAATTCTCCGTTTGTATATTCTAATTCCCTATGGTAAATTTTTCATTCTATTTTCTATTTTCGTAAAACAAAATTCATTTCTTTAGTTTCGTAGTTATGCTCGCAACCCTTTGTTTTGTTTTTGGCATTTTCAATAAGCCCTTGGTTTTCTTAATGCCACGGTTCTTTCCAAGGGTGGAGTATTGTGTGAACCGGGTGGCTCTTCCCGATGATGGATGGCGTGACAACCTTCTTAAGGATTTGAGTCCGTTTTTTTTAATAGTTTTTAGTTAAAGGTACTTCAAGCATAGCTTCAATTGGGCCTAACACATTTTCCTTTGATCCCATGGTCAAAGACAAGTGGTTGTGTTTAGGATGGGGAAAGTAATGACCTTGAGACTCTTGGGTTGACCAAAAGAAACATCATGTGGTCTTTCAGGACTATTGTGTGCTTAATCGTATCTAAGGTTGTTGTGGGACCTCGACTCTACGTCATTAGCAATCCTTGAGTGTGTGTGGTGAGAAATTGAATCATGAGTCCAAGTCCTGAGCCAATGGTCTAGAACTTGCCTCAAGTGTTGCTGAGGCAAAATCTTGAGTGAAATCCGAATTGAGAAGTGATTATAGGCTCTCCTTGATCCAAAAGATAAGTAGAAAAATTCCATAGCCTACCAACAAGGTAAACCCTAGCTAACCTTTTTGAGCCTTAAACCTTCTTCTTTCATGAACCAATGCTACAAGCCTATAACCGTTCTAAATTCTACCCTTTCTTGGCACCCACATCTTCCCTTGAGCAATGGCAAAGTCTAAGTTTGGGGGGAGAGACAAGAAGGAAAACAAAAAGGGGTAAAAGGTACAAAAGCAAGAAGAAAAAGGCAAGGCAATGAAAAAGAAAGAAAAGAAAAAGACAAAAAGAAAGCCCAACGTGAAAAAGAATAAAAAAAGGGGTTAAAAAAAACAAAAGTGAAAAAGGTGTGGAAAAGTAAAAAAGGAGAAATGTCTTGAGTTGCATAAGAAAGAGTGACACTGTGTCTCTCTAGCCCCTTGAAAGAGGTGAAATGACTCAAAGAGTCAAGTGAATTGTGCCAAATGAATCAAAAAGAAGTGCTTAAGGGAAGCTTGAACCCATTTGAACAATAACATATCCTACCCTTACCCAAAAGCCTTCACATTACTTCCACAAAAGCCCTATATGATCTTGAGTTGGATGACACTCGCATTAGTGGATACTTACATGAGGGTCAAGCATATGGTACCTAGGGCTGGACTTATGACCTTTCCTTGAGAGAGAAGAGTGAACCCCCATTAACCTCCGTTTGTCTGCTTGTACTCTAAAAGGTGAGGTGTGCTTAGGGAGAGTTGACGATGTAGCGACCAAAGTAATTGAGAGATTTCTTTGATGTAATGAGTCAATTCTTGATGCTCTTATGTCATACTTGATCCATATTTTTCAAGGTTTGAATGTTGTTAATGATCCATTTGTATTGAGGGCAATTTTTAGTCCCAATTGATGCTTGTTGAGGTCACTTTAGGATAGCTGGAATTTCTTGGATTGTCCTTTAAGGGATGGGTTTTATTTTGTTTTCTTGAGGACAAGTAAAGGTTTAAGTTTGGGGGAGTTGATAAGTCGGGATTTTACCATGTTTATACCCCTACTTGCTTATGCTTTGGTTACAAATTGCCATAAAATAACCCCGAAATGCTCACATTGATTGCAGGTTTGATCGACAAAATGACAAATGTCAAATATAGGCTCAAAAAGGAGTAAAACCTACTCAAGTATCAAATACTAAGGAAATGAGGAAAAGAGTACCTAGCGCAGACCGCGCAGAAGTGAATGCGGCCGCACTAAAAAAGTTCAGAGAGTTATCATATTCAAGCTAGAGGTAACGCGGGCGCGGTACACTTCTGCACGCTCCGCGGTCAGGCTTTACGGCCGCGCCTCTCTTTTATGTGGTCCGCAGATATAAGGTTGAGAGACTTGGAATTTTGGGCTGGAGGCAACGCGTCCGTGCTACGCTTTTGTGCGGTCCGCGGAGCAGAGAATCAGAGAGTTAACATTTTGCAAATTTCAAGCAATGCGGTCCATGCTCCTTTTAGTGTGGCCGCGGCCACCTCCACCGCGGCCGCGCTATATTTCTACGCGGTCCGCGTTACTCAACTTCAGAGAAGCAGAAACCAAAAGTACAAGAGCCAGTACGGTCGCAGTCCTTTTTACGTTGTCCGCACTGACCCTGCAGGGGTATTTTTGTCCATTATTTTCAGCCCAGTATAAATAGAACATTTTATTATTTCCAGGTTAAGTTTTATATCTGGAACATAGCTGCACTCATGGGACTCAATCTTGTAGCCATTTTTGGCACTTTTGCTCTTTACTTACGATAGATTCTTGTAGATTCATTTAGAAATTAATTAATATGTTCAGTTCTTCATCTATTTCTTCAATTTCTTTATTTAGAATGAATAGCTAAACCCATTAGCTAGGGTTGTGGCTCAACACTAGTGTGGGTAATTGATAAGTGTTTCCATTTATGGTTAGATTGATTATGGATGTTTGTTATTTGGGTTGATTTTATGTTAATTTAGAATTTGTGATTGCAAACATAGATTCAAGCTTTGTGGGTTTAACTCTTCTTGAGAGAGAGAGTTTATGACCCCAAAATTGACCCAACAAGGAATTGGGATGGACTCATGAGAAATGATAGTCCCAATTAACGGGTTAAATCTCGAGAGAGTAATCACCCTACTTGAACCCTAGTTGCTTGATCAAACTGGCCTACCCAATTGGTCTTGAAAGAGTCAATTGGGTAAAATCACTCTCTCTACCAAGAGGTGTGAGAGTGGGTACAATGGTGCAACCGTTATAGCATAAGCCCCAAATATGTCAATCTATCCTTAGTAACATCTACCCGTCAATTAACCACCTAGGTAGTGTCACGACCCTAGTGCCTTTCTTTCCATTAATTACAATCTTAGCAATCATCTCGTAGCTAAACTTAGTTTCAAATTAATAGTTGGTAAAAATAATTATAATTGAAAAAACAAATATGAAAAGAAGATCATCTAAGAGCATTCACGCAAATCTAGTCTAAGTAGATACCCGAATTCCATTCTAGCTCCCTGAGGATTCGATCCCGACCCTCATATTGGGTAAAAGCTATCGCGAGCCTCTTCTTCTACTTTTTAGTAGTGGGTAGTTGGAACCGATCAGAAAGGCCCAAGAAATAATTTTAGGTTCTTTATCGGAAAAAAAAGTCGTTGATTACCAAGACTCTGAGGAAGATGAAGATGAGGGTTCCTTGGTAGCAAGGTCGCGGGCTCGTAGGCGTATTGTTTTCGATGATGAAGCATTCCCCTACTGATTTATTCCTCTTACCGAGTTTGTTAAAGTTCTGGTGGTGATCCCCGATGATGATGTTGACGATGTTCCCGCTTCTACTCGTAATTCTGTTGAGCAGCTTTTTGGCCGCGGGTTTGGTAGTGGAAATTTGGTCCGGTTTCTGATTAAGCACCCCTGGCTTCTTTTTCCACTTCCATTCATGTGACTCCTTCTTTGCGAATCATGGCTGTTTCCATTCCTCCCCAGGCTGTTTTTACTTCTTCCACTGTTCCTCCTTCAGTGATTCCCCCTCCACATGTTCATCATACTGAGGTTGGTTCCTCAAGTGGAGATACTGTTATGAAGCAAGTCACTATTGAAGTCTCTGCTGAGGGCAATCTTTTAAGGAAATCAGGTCAAGCAGATGTATAGCTAAAGACTTTGATTGGTCCGGTCGAAAAAGCTAAGCTTGAGAGTCACAATTCTTTGACCTTGATGAATGACATAGTGCACACTTCTTTAAAGGTACTCCTTTTTTCAAGCTTAAATTCATCCTTCCCTATTTTCAGGGTTCTCATCTTCCCTTTTCTTTTTTGTTTAGGTCAATTTAATTGGCGTGGAAATGATGAAAAGGGTTACCCTTTTAGAGCAATTAATGTGTGACTATCAAATGGAGGCGGATAATTGGAAGGGACAATGTGACGGTCTTCAAATTAATGTGGAAACTTTAGAAGAAAATAAGAGTACCTTGAGCAGCAGGTAAGGGCCTTGACTTAAAAGTTGGTAGTTGCAAAAGCTTCCTCAAGTCAAGCAAACAAATAAAAGTTGCATCTTGAAACCTCTTTTTCTAAGCAACTTTCCAAGGCTAGTAAGGAGATTAAAGAGTTGAAGGCTCTCTTGGCTGAGAAAGAAGCCTATGCCAGAGAACTCGTGCAAACACTGACTCAAACTCAAGAAGACCTCCGGGAACCTTCTGGTAAGGTTCGCTTTTTAGAGAGTTCTCATGCTGCTCTCCAAGCTTCTCATGAATCTGCCTTGGCTGAAAATGAAAAATTAAAAAATGAAATTGCTGATTGGGAAAGAGATTATGAGATTCTTGAAGATAAATCTGCCATTGAAGTAAGTTGGGCATTTTTAAATTCTCGCCATGGAACCCTTGTTCAAGTTAGCCAGGAGAACTTTAACTTAGAGTCTAAGTTAGCCAAGATCAATGAGGCTCTCGAGAAGACTTAGCAGAACCAAGATTTCTCTTCTCCCGTGGTTGAAGTTTCTGAACAAGTTGAAGTTGATACGAGTATTCCCACTCCTTCGAGTCAAGCTGAGTCGCCCGCTGCTGTTGATGTCCCAGTTTCAGTTCCTTCAAGCTCTCAGTGAAGAGTTTAAATTCCTTTGTTTCTTTTTGTTGCTTTTTTTTCTTGGTGGTTGTAACCCTTGGTCTTTTTAAGGGTTTGTGGAAAACGCTAAGTTCCCAGACCTTTTGTGGGGCATTTTGTTTAATCAACTTTTTAGTTTATGACAATGTACATACTTAGTCTACACTTTTTAATGTTATGAAGTTTCTGTTGCTGTTTAAGCTTCTGTTTTGTTTATTCTTGCCTTTATTTTTAAGGGCTTACTGAATAACTTGCATTTTTATTTTGCAAAATGCTTTATTTTTCTCATGAATGTCTTAAATCAATCATGAATTGTAAAAGAGGGCCCTTTTATATTTGACACTTAATGAAGAAGACGTCTCAACTTCATAATGGTGTTAACATATGACAAAAGAAATAGGAATACACATGTTTCTTGAAAGAACTTTGATAAGTTTTTATTTGAACTTCGCCAAGATTTAAGTAACACTTTACATGTATTTAAATAACATCTATAACTTTTTTGTAACTGTTTTTCTCACAACTGATTTTTTTTACAAGAAAGAATAAAATACAAGGTTTTTATGTAATAACCCGTTTTAATACACATACTTTAAATATAAGGTTTTTATCTATAACATGTTTCAGTACATTGCCTTTAACCTAACTATGGTAAGGTTTGGCCTTGGCTCGTGGCTATTAGCTCGTGACTATCTTTCGTTAACTATGGTAAGGTTTGGCCTTGGCTCGTGGCTATTAGCTCGTGACTATCTTTCGTTGGTTTTTGCTTTGCACTTGGCTCTTTCAACAAGTTGATTAGGCTTGAACTTTTGATTACTTCTCAATCTTTTCTATCTTCTTTATGCATTTGTTTACGTATATATCGTATAGTCCCCCAAGTGTTTGAGTGTTGAAGCATGAAGCCTCGAGCACTTGATTGTTCCTCTTATTAGGCCCTTTCCCTGAAAAGGAAAAACACACGGGACTCGGAGGTGCGATTATAGATAAAGACTACTTAACCCGTCTGAATTTCTATCAGAATAGTTGTAACCCTAGACCGGGAATTTTAATTTATTCTACATGCCTTGCAGGTCGTGATTCATCATTTAGTACGGGCTAGCTTTTTGTCTATCATCTAAAATCGTTATTAAAACTTTTATCAATTCAAAAACAGAATTTTTAAAATGAAGATACCTGACCGTGGGTATTCTTTTAGAAATAGTATCTCTTCAGGTGAATGGCGTTCTAGTGTGAAGGTAATATCTTGCCATCCATAGTCTCTAGCTCGTATGCTCCGTTTCCCACAATACCATGAATCCTATAAGGTCCTTCCCAAGATGGACTTAATTTTCGGGTGTTGGCTGTCTTCGTGGGTTGAAAGACTTTCTTGAGCACGAAGTCCCCAATCTTGAAGTATCTTAATCGGGCCTTACGATTGTAATATTGTTCAATGACTTGTTTTTGTGCTGCCATTCTTATTAATGTCGTTTCTCTTCTTCCTTCAAGTAGATCAAGGTTTATGCGGATTTCCTCTTCATTAGTTTCTTCTTACACCTGCGTATACCTCATGCTTGGTTCCCCTATTTCAACCAAAATTAAAGTTTCAGCTCCGTACACTAATGAAAATGGTGTTTCACCTGTGCTTGTTTTTGTTGTTGTGCGATATGCCCATAAAACACCAGGTAGTACTTCTGGCCAATTACCTTTAGATTATTCTAACCATTTTTTCAAATTGTTGATAATGACTTTATTTGTTGACTCAACTTGTCCATTACCTACTGGATGGTAATGCGTGGACGTGATCATTTTGATTTGCCAGCTTTGTAAAAATTCTGTGATTTGAGCACCTATAAATTGTGGGCCGTTATCAGACACGATTTCCTTTGGTACACCGAATCGACATATGATATTTTGCCAAATGAAATCTCTAACCTCTTTTTCCCGTACTTGTTTAAATGATCCTTCTTCTACCTATTTAGTAAAGTAATGTGAGTACAAGTAGAAATTTTACATGTCCCTTTGCTTGTGGTAATGGTCCTACAATATCCATTCCCCACTTCATAAAGGGCTATGGTTCAATGACCAGATGTAATAGTTTCGCAGGTCTATGCATGTTGTTTCCATATCTTTGGCACTTATCACATTTAGCCACGAAATTCTCTGCCTCTTCTTCCATTTTAGGCCAATAATAGCATGTTCTAATCATGGTTCTTACCGATGATCTTCCTCCCGCATGATTTCCATAATGCCCCTCGTGTATCTCTCTCATTACATATTCTGTTTGAGAAGGTCTGAGGCATCTCGCTAAGGGACCACCGAACATTTTTCGATAAAGATTACCTTGTTTCAAATAATATCGTGCAGCCTTTTTTCGAAGCGCGTGGGCTTTTTTCTTATCTTCAGGGACGACACCATACTGCAAAAAAGCAACAATCTCGTTTCTCCAATCCCAGGTTAAATTATTGAAATTTACCTCATTTTTGTCTGGATCAAGTACTGAATGAAATAAATGAACTACAGAAGCATTTTCATTGCTTGCCACGTCTGCCGCAGATGCGAGATTAGGTAGGGCGTCTGCTTCGACATTTTCATCTCTCGATATGTGTGTGACTTTACAGGTTTAAAATTGTCTAATCAAATCCCGAACTTTTTCCAAATATTGTTGCATTCGTGCCTCCCTGTCCGTATAAGTCCCTAGTATTTGGTTAACCACGAGCTGCGAATCACTTTTGATTACAACTTGATTAATGCCAAGTTCACGTGCCAGTTCCAAACCTGCAGTCACAGCTTCGTACTCTGCCTCATTGTTAGTTATAGAATGGCATTTTATGGCCTGTCGAATGGTTTCACCCATAGGTGGCACCAAAATAACTCCTAAACCTGCTCCCTAGCCATCCACAAACAAAGTCCAAATTCCTGGATTAGATCCGTTGAACACTTGTAATTCTTTTTCCGCTTCTAATTGTATCTCTTGGCTAAAATCAGCTAAAAAATCTGCTAATACTTGAGATTTTATTGCGGTTCTGGGCTGGTATGTGATATCATATTCACTTAGTTCTATAGCCCATTTAGCTAACCTACCAGACAACTCATGCTTGTGTAATATGTTGCGTAATGGATAAGCAGTTACTACGATAATAAGATGACATTGAAAATAAGGTCTTAGCTTTCTAGATGCCATGATCAGTGCAAGTGCAAGCTTTTCTAATTGAGGGTACCGCATCTCCGCATCTAATGTCATGAGCGGCTTTCCGGCCATGCCCATGACCCCTTGGGCACACCCCGTAGCGTCCTAGCAAGCCTCCTAACGCCTAGCGCCACGGACGGCCCCGTGGTCTTGGCCACGCCAAGTGACAAGCGCGCAGGTGCCTCTGTCGCCCCACCGATATCCCTCGCTAGTGCCCAGCCGCAGGCAGATTCCAACAACGTCGCACGCGTAAACAATGTCGCACGTGCAGACCCCGATGCCGAAGACGCTGTTGCTGACAAAGGACCTCTCCCTGCTTTATAGAAAACTAAGTCCTTTCCATTGTAAATATAGAGTAGTTTTATTTCATCCACTTATATTATGTTCCTCTACCTTTTTCAAGTCTAGTCGTGTAGCTTTGGTTTATTTTTTTTAAGTATTATTAGGGGGGATCAAGCAATCAAAACTTTCTAGCAAGCAATAATTCTCTGTACTGGTGTCTCTCCCCCTCGACATCGCCTTGTTTTTCTGTAATAGCTTTCATTAATGCAATCCATCTTTATTTCATTCTAAATTCTCATTTTTTTTCTCTCAATTGCTCTTGACATTGGTTTTCATGTATGGCACTGACAATCTAGTCTAGCGTACGGAGGGGACCTCAGTTGGCGGACAGCAACTGCACTGACATCAGTTGCTTAGCCTTACGTTGCCCTTCCAAGGAATCTCAGGAAGGTGCCGCGTAACAGTTGGTATCAGATCCTAGGCTCGACATCGAACGAGGGAACGTATTGACATTACCGCCATTTCTAACCATGGTGAATCATGGGGACCGCATTGCGGCTCTTGAAGGGACGGTTGAGGTATTGCGGCCTATTATGGATACGGTGCCTGGACTAAGAACCAGCCTACTACAAAGGCTGGACGACCTGGACCACAGGTTGCTTCAGGTCGAAGTTGACGTTGAAAACATCAGTCGCGACTCCGAGGGAGACCGGCAGACGGCAGCCACAGAGGCAGCCAAAATTTTTGACAAATTCGAGGGGCTCCAACATAAGCACACCGAGGATTTAGCCCATAGGGCACAAGAGGCAGAGAAGGTGACTTCCATGCAACAAACTATTAACAAATTGACAGACCAGCTCAATGTTGTCAATGCTACTTTACAGGGCCTACTCCGAGGAGGTGGAAACCAAATTGGAGGTGTTATGAACTCCGCTTCCGCGATAAAGAAACTGAAAATTCCTGAGCCAAAGCAATACAGTGGAGCTAGGAATTCTAAGGAAGTGGAAAACTTCATCTTTGATGTCGAACAATATTTTGATGATGTTGGGGATCTGGAGGAAGCTAAGAAGGTAGCAAATGCTGCCATGTATCTTCAGGGTGATGCTAAACTCTGGTGGCGGGTGAAGTATGAAGCCATCAAGGCCGGTGAAGATGCTCTCGAGACATGGGCAGAACGGAAGGTAGCCATACGCCTACAATTCTTCCCCGAGAATATTGAATACAATGCAAGGAGAAACTACGGGAGCTCCGCCAGACAAAATCAGTGCCGGACTACGTGCGATTATTCTCCGCACTCATGCTAAGAATACACGACATGGGAGACAAGGACAAACTCTTCACCTTCATGGAAGGGTTGAAACTGTATGCCCGCGTGGAGATACAGAGACAAAGGGTAGATACCCTTCCCAAGGCAATCCAAGCAGTTGAATGCCTTGGGGACTATCAAATGGAAGCTCGAAAGGACATGCCTCAGCCGCCTGCGCGAGCAGGTTTCAAAGGGGACCAACCTAGCAATGGTGGTCCTAGGAAAAGTGGGGGAGATCGGAACTCAAACAAATCTAGAGCTCCTTCCTCAAACAGCAACAGTGCTGCTTCAAACAACAATGACCGGGGGAGAAAGCCTCCTTCAGGATGCCGTCATTGCAGCGGACCACATTGGAACAATGAATTCCCACATGCACAGATGAACGCCCATCAGACTATTGATGATGGGATAGATGACGATTTAGACGATGTAGACCAGACTGAACCAGTAAGTGCTTTCAATGCAATTGTTGTTTCCATTTCTGAGGCATTAGCGGAGACCAGTGCTGGTATCCGTAAGAAAAAGGACCCAGTCTAGTCACGAAGAAAGGGAAAAGAAGGCAAATGAAGAGACTCCTCCTAAACAAGAAAGGACCTTAATGTTCGTTGAGATGAAGGTGAATGGCAAGCCCATTCGGAATATGATAGACACGGGTGCTACCCACAACTACTTAGCCTCGACTCTGGTGGAGCGCCTTGGACTAGTTGTAGGGAAAGGTAAAGGCAGTGTCAAGGCTATCAACTCACCTCCCCAACCAGTGGGTGGAATAGCCAAAGAGGTACCGGTGAAGCTTGGCCCCTACGAAGGAAAATTCTACCTGCGAGTGGTAATCATAGATGACTTTGAGCTGATTATTGGACTAGAATTCCTAAGGCAAACCAACACCATGCCTGTACCATTTGCAGACATGCTACTGATGATGGGAACCAATGGGGCCAAGCCCTGCATTATCTCGTGCCTTCCCATGAAGATAGCCGTTGAGAACATCTCAGCCTTGCAGCTGAAGAAGGTGGTCAAAAGGAATGAGCCTACGTTCCTGGAAACCTTCTACATTGAAGATATAGAACGCTCCTCAGGTCCCATGCCTGAACCCGTGAAGGAGTTACTACTGGAGTTTGAAGATGTCATGCCACAAGACATGCCAAAGCGGCTCCCGCCTAGGCACACTATGGACCATGAGATTGAGTTGGTGTCGGGCGCGAAGCCACCTGCCCAGGCGCCTTACAGAATGTCACAACCCAAACTCACCGAGCTCCGGAGACAATTCATGAAAATGCTAGATACAAGGATCATTGTACCCTCAAAGTCCCCATATGGGTCCCCTGTTCTATTCCAAAAGAAACATGATGGCAGCCTGCGACTCTGTGTGGATTATCGAGCTCTAAACAAAGTCACAGTAAAGAACAAGTACCCTATTCCTTTGATTGAAGACTTGTTCGATAGACTGGGTGGTGCGGCAGTGTTTACCAAGATAGACCTCAAGACAGGTTATTAGCAAGTTCGAATCGCAGAGGGTGATGAGCACAAGATGACTTGTGTAACAAGATATGGGTCGTACGACTTCCTGGTCATGCTGTTCGGCTTGACTAATTATCCAGTCACATTTTGCACCCTGATGAACCAAGTCTTCCGAGAGTACATTGACGAATTTGTGGTGGTCTACTTGGATGACATTGTGGTATATAGCCAAACATTGGAAGAACACCTAGTGCATTTGCGCAAGGTCCTAGCTCGATTGCGGGAGCATGAGCTATATGCCAAGCTATCCAAATGCTCCTTTGCTCAGAAGCAAATTGACTTCCTCGAACATGTCATTGAGGAAGGACGCATCAAGATGGACCAACAGAAGATTCAGGCCATCATAGACTGGCCGCCGCAAAAGGATGTCCACGCCTTAAGGGCGTTCCTTGGCCTATGCAACTTCTACCAGCGGTTTGTGAAGAACTACTCCCTTATTGTCGTGCCATTGACAGAACTCCTCAAGAAGGTCACACCTTGGGATTGGGGACCAAGGAGAGCAGAGGCCTTCAACGCATTAAAGGCGGCTATGTCTAGTAGTCCCGTCTTGGCTCTCCCTGATTTGGCCAAGCCGTTCGAGGTACAAATGGATGTATCTGACTACGCTCTTGGTGGGGTCTTGATGCAAGAAGGGCACCCCGTAGCATACGAGAGTCGGAAGCTGAAGGATGCAGAGTGGTGCTATGCCGCCCATGAGAAAGAATTATTGGCTGTCGTCCATTTCTTGCGCCTTCGGAGGCACTATTTGCTGGGAACCTCATTTGTGGTCAAGACAGACAACACAACAGTCAGCCATTTCATGACCCAACCAAGGCTGAATGGCCGACAGGCCAGGTGGCAGGAACTCCTAGTTGAATTCCACTTCAACCTAGAGTTCCGCAGTAGAAAGACCAATCATGTTGCTGATGCACTCAGTTGGAGAGCTGACTTAGCATCGGTGTTCCTACTCGCCACCCTAAGGGGGAGTGAAGTAGCCACCTCCATCAAGGACCAGATACAGGATCTACTCACAAAGGATCCCGCTGCTCAGTATTTGGTTGATTTAGTAGGACATGGCAAGACTCGCCAGTTCTACGTGGAAGATGGTTTTCTGAAAGTCAAAGGGAACCGACTTTATGTTCCGAAAGGAGGAGATCTGCGGAGGACTCTTCTTGCGTAATGTCATGATACTCTGTGGGCTAGCCATCCCGGAGAAGAATGCACCATGGCATTACTTCGTCATGACTATTATTGGCCTCAAATGGTCGATGATGTCACTCAATATGTGAAGACTTATCTAGTATGCCAGAAGGACAAGTCAGACCGCTTGACGCAAGCGGGACTCTTGGAACCACTAGCTGTCCCAAAGAGACCTTGGAAAAGTGTTTCTCTGGATTTCATCACCGGATTGCCTAAGGTCGGAGATCTCACAACTATATTGGTTGTGGTAGACTGGTTTTCCAAATATGCCACCTTTATTGCAGCCCCACAATATATATCAGCAGAAGATACAGCTCGACTCTTCTTCTCTCATGTCGTCAAATATTGGGGTTTGCCCAAAGACATTGTTAGTGATAGCGACTCACGCTTCACCGGCAACTTTTGAACCCAACTTTTTAAGTGTCTTAGGTCAAAATTGAGTCACAGCTCAAGTTTTCATCCGCAATCTGATGGCCAGACGGAGCGGTTTTCAATGGTATGTTGGAGGAATATCTCCGCCACTTTGTAACCGGATCGCAGAAGAATTGGGTGAAGCTTCTGGATGCTGCTCAACTGTGTTTCAATTCACAAAAGAGCTCTAGTACATACAAAAGCGCTTTTGAAATTGTTATCGGACAGCAACCGCTACTCCCACACACTGTGAATGCACCAAACACGGCTAAGTCTCTTCGAGCTACTAGCTTCTCAAAAGAGTGGAAGTGGAATCTGAAGATAGTATGGAGCTATCTTGTCAAAGCTCAAAAGCGGATGAAGAGACATGCTGATCAGAATCGTCGCTTTGTTGAATATCAAGTAGGAGACAAAGTGATGGTAAAAATCCCAAAGCGGTACTTATTTGCAGGAGTCCATGACCCTCGCCTATTGCAAAAATATATTGTACCCTTATCCACTGAGAGGCGCATTGGGAAAGTTGCATACCGGGTGGATACCCCAGCTTGGTGGAAAATGCATCTTGTCTTCCATGTCAGTCTCCTGAAACCTTTTCGAGAAGACACGGAGGATCCTTCAAGGAGCCAGCTTACAATACCCAGTATTCGGGGTCCCAATTCAATTGGAAAAAGGCGTGTTGAAGCTATCCTTGATGACAGAGTGATTCATGCCTCAAGGAAAGATCACCAAGAATTCTTGGTGAAATGGCAGGGCTATGATGCAGAAGAGAATACTTGGGAGAGGGGAACAAACCTCAAAGCCTACAAGAGCGTCATTGAAGATTATTTTGTAAGTAAGGCGTCGAGGACACCACCAACTCAGGTGGGGGAGAATTTCATGACCGGCTTTCCAGCCATGCCCATAACCCCTTGGGCGCGCCCCGTGGCGTCCTAGCAAACCTCCCAATGCCTAGCGCCACGGACGACCCCGTGGTCTTGGCCGCGCCAAGTGACAAGCGCGCAGGTGCCTCTGTCGCCCCACCGATATCCCTCGCCAGTGCCCAGCCGCAGGCAGATTCCAACAACGTCGCGCGCGCAGACCCTGATGCCGAAGACATTGCTGCTGACAAAGGACCTCTCCCTGCTTTATAGAAAACTAAGTCCTTTCCATTGTAAATATAGAGTAGTTTTATTTCATGCACTTACATTATGTTCCTCCAGCTTTTTCAAGTCTAGTCGTGTAGCTTTGGTTTATTTTTTTTTAGTATTATTAGGGGGGATCAAGCAATCAAAACTTTCTAGCAAGCAACAATTCTCTGTACTGGTGTCTCTCCCCCTCGACACCGCCTTGCTTTTCTGTAATAGCTTTCATTAATGCAATCCAGCTTTCTTTCATTCTAAATTCTCATTTTTGTTCTCTCAATTGCTTTTGACATTGGTTTTCCCGTGCGGCACTGACAATCTAGTCTAGCGCACGGAGGGGACCTCAGTTGGTGGACAGCAACTGCACTGACATCAGTTGCTTAGCCTTACGTTGACCTTCCAAGGAATCTCAGGAAAGCGCCGCGTAACACTAATAATGATTTACTGCCATAATAGATTGGAGACTGTTTACCTTGGTCTTCACGAACTAAGACAGCACTTACCGCTACTTCTGAGACAGCAAGATAAATGAGCAATCTTTCTCCAACCTTTGGTTTTGCGAGCAACGGCGGATTTGACATGTATTTCTTCAAATTTTTGAGCGCCTGGTAGCATTCCTCAGTCCATTCGAATTGATCTTGTTTTTTAAGAGCTGAAAAGAATTTAAAGCATTGTTCGGATGATTTGAAAATAAATCTCCCCAAAGCTGAAATTCTTCCTGTCAATCTCTGTACTTCTTTTTTATTTGTAAGTACATCAGGGATTTCTTTAATGGCTTTAATCTGCACTGGATTCACTTCAATTCCACGATTAGAAACAAGAAAACCTAAAAACTTACCTGATGCAACACCAAACGCACATTTCTCAGGGTTAAATTTCATATTGAATTTTTGCAAGATCTGAAACGTATCTGATAAATGCGATATATGATCCCCCGAGTGTTGAGTTTTAACAAGCATATTGTCTATATAGACCCCCATAGTTTTCCCCGAGTGTTCTTGAAACATTTTGGTCATCGGTCTTTAATACGTTGCTCCAGTATTTTTTAGGCCAAAAGGCATTACTTTATAGCAGTAAGTGTTGACACCTAATTTTGTCCCTCCTTTCTTCCAATTAATTTTCTTGAACTTTTAAGTTATTAATAATTTAAATACCTTATTTTTGTTACTACTACTATTATTAGTACTTATATTAATATCAATTTAGTAGTAGCATTAGTGTTAATATCATTACTATGACTACAACCAAGACTTTTTATTTTTATTAGTATTATTATTATTTTATCATCATCAATTCTATTATTATTATTATTATTATTATTATTAAAACTACCATTACAATTATTACATTAAAATTACTATTACAATCATTATTCTTATCGTTGTTGCTATTAGTATTACAATTTTTATTATACTATTGCAATTGTTACTATTGGTATTCTTATTATTATTTATTAAATATTATTACTAGTATAACTATTACTATTATTTACTTAATATTGTATAATACATTGGAAAGAGTTAATTAAATTAAATTCAGAAGCCCAAAGAAAGTAGGAAGAAAGGAATTTCAGGACCATTTTAAATCCCAACATTCGGCCATCAGCTAGCCCCCTCAAGCCCAAACCCCATCAATACAGCCCAACTGGCCCCAAGACCATTAAACAAATTAGGTTTCATTTCATACCGTTCTCTCTTTCTTCTTGCGCTGCTGCACGCTCCTTGTCCTTTTCTCCATTTCTAGAAAACTTCCAAGCTTCTTCGATGTCCACGCCAGGCGTTGCTGCACTATTTTCATACAATCTTCATCTACTTCTTCTAAAAGTCCAGATGCTCTCATTCCTATCTCCCTTTTCTGATTCAGTCAACACAAAAGGTTAATAAACTTTTGGAGATCTCTGAGGGAGAATCACTAAGGCAGAGATTTGATTTCAAACGGACATTTTTTAATCAAGAACTCAATCCAAATTTCTTAATTTCCCACTCAGGATCAAACCCTAACTTTTGCACTATAAATACTTGCATATCGGGCTATTTTGAGGGGACGGGAAAAAAGCGGCCTGCATCACACAAATTGTACCCCTCACGCAATACTATCATTTTCTTGTTGTTGATATCATCTCTCAAAAAACTCTTAAGAATTTCTTTAGAACTTTTTGCTTTCTATCTCGACGTACTTTGGCCGTAACAGAATACTCGAATTCGTTCGGTTTGAAGTCAGATCTGTCTGTGACAATACAGAGTAGATTCGAGATCGACGTCCCGAGTTCACTGCCCAAAAACATGTAATATATGTCACTTAACTGATTTTTTTTGGCTGAAACATGTAGTACTTCTTAAAAGAAAAATCATGTTTTGGTTTCATCCTTTTGTCTTTAGTTGTTATTTTTGCGAGCCAGTAATTTTGACAGTAACATAATGTGATGAAAAGGCACGTTTCTTGCCCCCTTTGTGTTCAGATTTTTCTTGTTGAAATTTCATGGCTAAACTACGTTCCTAGATACTTTTTTGAATTCTTTTTTAAAAATCTGTTGATAACCTTTGGATACAAATCATGAACTGATATATATGGGGTTCATTGTGTGTAGCCATAAAACTAAGTGCTGCTTTTGTTCGTCTAAAAATCATATTAGGAAGTTCAAGATAACTCATTTAGTAAAATATAAATGGTAGTGTATATAGGAATTCAATTGTTTTATTAGAAGCCAGGTTTCAACATTTTCTTTACTCTGTGAAGATCATATTCTGTAGCACACCATGTTTAACATACATTCTGTTCATTAGATATTCTAGATCTATGTCCTTAACTCAATCTAAGTATGAACATCAAGAAATTATGCATTTAGGATGTAAAAGACTCGTTGTGTTCCTAGTTCATTTAAAATCATATTATTTTGGTTTCGGTTATCAGTAATACTCATGTATTAGGAACCATCACTGATTCTGTTCATTAGATATTCTAGATCTATGTCCTTAACTCAATCTAAGTATGAACATCAAGAAATTATGCATTTAGGATGTAAAAGACTCGTTGTGTTCCTAGTTCATTTAAAATCATATTATTTTGGTTTCGGTTATCAGTAATACTCGTGTATTAGGAACCATCACTGTATTATTAGCTTAAAGAATGAACATTGAGAAGGTATAACTTTTTAAGGAATTTGAGGTGATCTCTTTCATCTCCAAGTAATAGTAGAAAATATGACGTTAGGATTTCTTTCTTTGAGATCTTAGATATCATGCTCGTAGAATGCTAGTTTGAAATAGATTTAGCTAATTGAGAAATGTTTATCTTGTTATCATAATGCCTTCTTTGAGATTTTGCTTTAAGTGATGTCATCTTGGTTGATTTAAAATGACTTTACATGGGCTTGTAATATATTCGTCTCTTTAATGAGTGAGGATACTATTTAATAAAAGTCGAATGTTTGCAGTCTTTCTTCCATATTTTCATGTCTGTTAAGAAGTAGATGTTCTTCTCTAATATGTTTCTCTTCTTGTCTTTCTTTTGTTTTGCATGACACACGGGAGCTTTCTTGAGTCTTACTTCAAAACTCGATGCCGCTATTAGACCAAGAACGCGCATCTATATCCTTCATTATCGTCCACACCTTTCTTTTACCTCTCTCAAAATACATCCAAAATTGAGAATGAAGAGGGCGGCAAGGGAATGCAGCAAGCATTCTGTTATAGTTCTCCTTTAATTGCTTATACAGAGCATTATGTTTGATAACTTTCACTCAGTTATTTTCTATGACTACTTGTTTGCTTTGCTGACTGTGTTTAATGTTTGAAATATCTCAAATTAAACCGATTTTTTAGAGATCTAAAGAAACATATAGAGGATACTTGCCCTTTTAATCATCTATATTTAATAAAGCTAAAGCAATCAGTTAACTTGAAGAAGTCCAAGACATTAGTATATAGGACTAAATATGTCAAAATGCTGCCTTTATCCATTAGATATATAACGTTGGTTTATAACTTTTAAAATGTTTCTAAAATTAGGAATGGATTTTTTTTTTAACTTTAGAAATAGACAGTAGCTTTGGTTAATCAAGTCTCTTACACGAAGTCAGTCTACTTACACTTAAACTTGCAAAATTCTTTAGGCGTAACAGTTACTTTAGACACAACATTAAGTCTTAAATTTAATTAACCTAAGTTTGACCGGTTAACCATTTTTTAATGGATCATATAGAGTGCTTAATACCTTCTCTAAGATTAATTAGAATCCTTACCCATAGTTTAAAGGTTAAGTAGGCCATAAAATAAAGTTAACTTTAAGAATTATTTAGCTAAAATTGGTGTTCTAATTCACCGTTAAAATAATTAGGTGGCGACTCTTTAACTTTAAGCAAACTCAGAATTGCCTACACGTTGTACCTTACTTTAACCAGTTTAAAATGGGGTATGACAGTAAGTCCCCCTGTCTGTTATAAATGAAGTTTTTTCTTCATCTAAGGGATACATTTTAATTTAGTTATAACTTGAATATGCATCTAAAAAGCTTAACAACTCATGTCCTGCAGTAGCATCAATGAGTTAATCTATGTGTGGTAATGGAAAAGAGTCTTTTGGACAAGCTTTGTTAAGGTCTGTGTAATCTACACAAACTCGCCACTTACCATTCTTTTTCGGTACTACAACAGTATTAGCTAATCAATTAGGATACTTTACCTCGCGGATAGACCCGATTTTTAGTAATTTTTGGACCTCATCTTGAATCACCTGATTTTTGAAAGCTCATTGCTTTCTCTTCTTTTGTTTGACTAGTGGAAATGAGGGATCTTTATTTAATTTGTGAGTCACTACCTCCGGTGGTATTTCTGTCATATTACCATGAGACCAAGCAAAACAATCCACATTAGTTTTCAAAAATTCAATCAAATTACCTTTCATGTCCTGGATTAGATTAGCCCCTACGTAGATTTTCTTTTCAGGCCACTGTGTGAATAATACTACAGCCTCAATCAGGCCTTGAGTCCACATCTGTTCGTTCTTGTTCAGTTGAGGTTCGTGCTGTAGTACCCTCAACTAGATTTTGCAACTGCTATTTTTCTTCGTTCCTCATACTTGAATCTGCCATGGATTTGATACTCCTAGATGTTTGTTGATCTCCACGAATTTAACATATTCCCCATGGTGATGGAAATTTAATAACCTGATGTAAAGTTGACGGAACGAGGTCCATCTCGTGAATCCACGGTCTTCTGAGAATCATGTAAGCCATCTCCATCTCTACCACCTGAAATTTTCTATCCTTGACGACCCCTTCTGCAAATGTAGTAATTATTACCTCACCTTTCGTCATGACGCTGGAATTATCGAACTTAGACAAAGTATGCGCCTTGGGTATTAATTTAGCTTCAGCTTGCATCTCGTGCATGACTCTTAGCAGAATAATATTCACAGAGCTACCTGGATCAATCAAAACTCGTTTCACATTAGTGTCATGTACAAGTAAAGAGATTACCAATGCATTGTTATGTGGAGTTAATACGCTATCCGCATCTATATCATCAAACGTAATGCTTTCTTCCTCTAATACATGTCGCATCTGCTTCCCGTGGGTAATCGTGACTTTGGATACTTTATTTGCTGTTGTGTACGTCACAACATTGATTTCTTGCCCCCCCCTCCCCCCCCATAACATTAACGGTCCTTTTTGGAGAAGGCGGTTTAGGGGGCTCCTGCTTATTCTTTATATATGCTTGTTTACCTTTCTCGCTGAATAACTCAGTGATATACCCTTGCTTCAACAGATGATCCACTTCACCCTCTAACAACCTACAATCTGGTGTTTTGTGACCATGATCGTTGTGAAATTCGCACCAGTGTTCGGGATTACGCCTGTTTGGATTTGACCTCATTTCTTTTGGCCACCGCACTTTATCACACATGCCTCTTAAAACAGCTACGAGCTCGGAAGTGCTTACACTAAAATTATAACCTCCAAATCGTGCCTTTAAGTTTTTGTCATCATCTCGTGACTCTCGTGTGTTGCGATCATTTCGATACCTCGATCATGAGCCCGGTTCTCTATTTCTGGATCTACGATCGTACCTTGACTGATCATGCTTTGACCGTGAATCTTTTCCAGTTGGGCCCATATATGGTTCGTATCTATTTTTACCGGTCCTTTTCTCTATTTCCGCCCATCTTGAACTCACCTTTTCTTCTTTTTGGGACCGCGAGATAATGTCTTCTTCGATCCTTAACTTTGTGTATAACATGTTGTAAACATCATTCCGTGTTGTTGCTGGGAATTCACGAAGACTTTCCTTGAGTCGCCTCGTGGCTTCTAAGCTTTTTTCATTCAAATTACTAGTGAATGCTATAGCTGCCCAATTATCTAGTACACGTGGTAACGTCATTCTTTCGCGTTGGAACCTATCCACGAACTCTCTAAGCAACTCAGAGTCCCCTTGTTTGATTTTGAAAATATCTTCCATTCTCTTTTCGATTTTTTGAGCTCCCGAATGTGCTTTGATAAATGAATCTGCAAGCTCAATAAAAGAATTTATGGAATTTTTGGATAAAAGAGAATACCATGTTAATGCTCACTTAGTGAGCATTTCGCAGAATTTTTTGACCAATACTGATTCAATTTCTTGTTTAGTTAGTCGTTTTACGCTAGTTGTGAATGTATTTACGTGGTCTCGTGGATCAGTTGTCCTATCGTATTTTGGAATATCAGGCATTTTGAACTTCTTCGGAATTGGTAGAGGAGCAGCGCTTGGCTTCCAAGTTTGCTGGGAATATTTGTCCATATATATTCCTTTGATTACGAGCGGTACTCCAAGTATTTGCTCTATACGGTCGCTTTGTTCCTTGAGTTGTTTCTGCAATGTTAGAACTAAATTTTGTAAATCAGAATTGACTAAGTTATCTAGTTCTCCCTCTCGTGTCTCACTGGGAATTTCACCACTGCCTGAATTGACAAGCCCAGAGCGGGGGTTTTCCAAGGTGTTAGTATTTGGAATTGGTGTTGATGGTGCAACAGGAAACTGACTGGCAAAAGCCTCAAGAGCTTTATTGACTTGTTAAGCGATCAACTTCTGCAAAGCTTCATTGATGGCTTCATTGTTGTTAAATTGAGCATTTGCGGTTGAGTGAGATTCATCAGGAGTTCCGTCTCGAGATCGCCGAGGCGAACTTTGTGGAGAAGGGATCGGAGTGTGTATATCTTGTGAGTCTCCTTGAATTTGAAGGTTTCCTTGATTTCCTTGGGTGTTATCATTAACATTTGACATAGTTGTTGATGTAATGAAATAAGTAAGGTTAAGAAAGAATTGATTATCAGATTCCCGGTAACGGAACTAATTTGTTTAACCAAAAAATAGAATTTCAGTCAAAGCTTTGAATTTAGAAGAACTCGGGTTACTGATAATCAAGAATAAGCAAAAGAAATTAACAATAAGTTAAATAGCAAAGAGCAAAATAAATTAGTATATTCAGTTGGTCTTTCGTGTCCCTACAAATGATCAATCTTCTCCATTTTATAGCTATTTCTAAGTTATACGTTTTGCTTTTGTCATAATAAGGTTATTATGACCGAATAAAGGCATTAAATGCTATGTTACATAATCATTGTAATTTAATACAAATTCTCTAACACTTTTAGTATTTAATGTTTATTAAATACTATATCTGAACTCTTTTGCACTGTCAGGTTCGATCTTCTCAGCTTTTATACTTAAATAGACACGAGCATCGAACCTTTTTGAATATTGTCCCATGCCTCTTCTTGTGTTTCTGTTCGTATCTGTTGCAACTCGTGCCTCTTTGCTTATTATTCTTTTGACCAGCCTTCGTTTCATGACACGTCATATTTCAATCACTTTAATATATAAACTCAATTTTTTCCAATACATTTGTTCTTGTTATTTTAGACTTGCATAGTTTCCTCACGTGCAACTCATATTTGCTTAATGTTGCGGTAGTTACTCACTTCTTATTTAGATTTAGTGACTCCGTAGATCATGTTCAAAAGTTAAAGACCACATAATAAAGGTATTGTTGATATAAAATGTACACATTTAATTTGAATTCATAAAACTAAAAAATTAAAATACTTAAACTTCATGTCAAACTGAAAAAAATAAAATGAAATAATATTTTTAAATGAGTGGATATATTAAGGGTTAAATAATTGAGAATATGGTGTAAATAAAAAAATGATCCATGCATTGGGGTGCAAAATGCAAAATAACTAAAAAGAATTAGAGACAATAATTTAGAAACTTTATTGCAACAATTGACAAAATTGCCCAAAACAGCAATACAAACTGACAATGATATTGGATTGGATCATGAAATGATGGGAACACGCGCGTGAGAACACTGTTAAATCTGAAGATTATTTCCATCCAATCATAGCCGTAGAACATCAGCAATCAACGACTCCTAACCAATATTGTCTTCTTCTCCCCCCCTCCCCCACCCACATCACTGCCGGCATCTCCCAACACTTTCTTTAACCAATTCCAACGCTGTAAGTTTAGAGATTGTCGAAAAGAAAAAGATTTGAGATTTGTCGAAAAACAAAAAGACACATCACGGAAACGTCGGATGTGGGTTCTGTCTTGGTAATTTAAATGGGGTTTCGTCGTCGGCGACGTTTGTATTTTTCACCCATTTCGCCGTTCGTTTTGCTTTGTGGAGCTGTGTTGATTGTTCTGTGTTCTTCTATTATTGTCAATGGAAATTCTAATTCAAATGCCACGCAGATTCTTCTTACTCCTATCAATCACGAACTTTATCACACCAGGTAAAAATATGAGATTTTTCTGCTTATTTTGATTTAATTTTGATTGCAATTAAGTATTAACTAGGAATCTTAAATGATGGGTTATTGATGCGAGTAGGTTAGCTTATTAATTACTTTTACTGAAAATGATATGGATATGATTGCACTATGGTTGTACAATTTACTCAATTTAATAGGACTATATTAAGAAAGGTGATGACTTTCTTCTCTTCTTTTGCATCAGTGTTCTGTTTTGTTCTGAATTTAGAAAGATGACTTCTTTAAATGGAAAATTATTTAGTATTGGAATGAAATGGACCTGAATATAAGTTAATGGAAACTTATTTGGGATTGAGGGAAGCTGATTGATTCGTAGCTTTTTCTCCTTTTTGTTTTCCTTGATATTTTCTTTTTACTCGGGATGAAGCTAGGATAGGATGTTCTAGATCAATATCAAATTTTGGTGATGTTAATCAACGTGAGTAGCTTAATACCTTATTCGACAGAAAGTGAATCTTTATGGATATTAATGCATTAATGTTTTACGGTAGGCTCTATTTTGATTGTCGAAGTTTGTTTGTTACAGATCAAGAAAGGCTCTATTTTAGTTTGTTACAGGTTCGAGCAGTGGAAGAAGCCACTAATGCTTGCATTAGGGTAGGTTGTCTAAATCACATCCCTAGGGGTGTGGCCCTTCCCGGGACTTGCGTGATTGCAGGATGCTTTGTGCATCAGGCTGCCCTTTTAAAAAAAAAAATTGTCTGGGGGGGAAGGTGATTGATGGTTCACTTTTCGGCATTATCTGTTTTTCCTTTATATTTTATATAATTTGGGTATTTGACATCGTTTTATGATATCTTGTAGGGGAGCTTTGTTGGACGAAATTGAAGCATTGGTCCATAGACACCCAAGCAAGCTCTCTGTGGGTTTCCCCCTATCCCCTGCCTTTTCAATCTTTTGTCTTTGGAACATTTGAAACTACACAAACAGGCATCTCTTAATAATCCCATCTTATTTCATGTTTGTGCAGCTCGAAACGTTTTCTAGTCAAAACAAAGGGTATCTTGCAGAGATGACTGTAGTTACTTATTGCCGGAACAGGAAAGACTACGATGACAAGTCAAAGCTTAGGATCCTTCTTGTAAGTTTACCTTCTCTGGTCCATTTTTGCTTTCTTCATTTCTAGTAGAATGTAAGTATATGGTGTACTCCCTCTCGTGGGTACTATTTAGGTCACTTTCCCTTGTAAAGATGGTTGCCTTCAAAAGAAAAAAGAAGAGAGGAGGGGAAGTAGCTGGTTTCTAGTGTTATCTGTGAAAAGACTTAGGGTTAATGTTTTCCCAGACATTGTACTGATTTGGTCTCTAGTGTTAGAAAAATCTCAGATTGGTCATTGCTGGTGTTTTTGACAGATAAATTGCTTGTGTTCTAGAGTTTTGGCCAGCATGGGAGGGAGCTCATAACTACGGAGCTCGCATTGCGGATACTTTCCATTTTAAGTGAAGAGGAGTTTTTATCCAGTGCATACCCACTTAATTTAAATAACACGCTTGATAGGCTTTTCATAAAGGTAAAATCCTAGTCTATTTGGAACTCGCAGCCAAAATGTGTGAAAATAGAATGCATATACGTGTTCTATATTGCTTGTCAATTATTTCTGTTCGTGTTGGCATAGAAATTCAAATTTTGTGCAATTAATTAAAAATTACAGGGCTGAAAATAGAAAAGGAAACAAAGATCGTTATCACTTTAGAAAGTAACCAAATTCTATTGTAAACTAATGTTACTTGGTAATGCTCTGTTATTCGCCCTATCAGGTTATTCCAATGGAGAATGTGAATGGGCGTAAACTTGTAGAAGGAGGAGATCTCTGTGAAAGAAGAAATGGTATAGCTACTTGTCTTGTTAGTCGGATCACAAAGTTTTACTTTTTTAGGAAGTACCAAGATAATTAAGTTCAAATTTTATTTGGCAGGAAGAGGAGTTGATCTTAATCGTAACTGGAGTGTAGATTGGGGCAAGAAGGAAAATGTTTGTTTTTAGACCTCCATTGATAGAATTCTCATTGTGTGTACATGTTGTGTTGCTTTGTTACTGGTGTGTGCTTTCTTATCATAAGGCTGTTGCTTATGCCATCTTGGTGGTGCTCAAGTAATATTTGCACTTAGTACCAATCAAATTTTACTTTACTGGATTCTTGTGTATATGTTGTTTGTGTTTATTATTTCAAATTAATGCAGTTATGTGCTTATCCAGCTCTTTGTCCCTTCAATCTTTCCTTTTCAGGATTATGATCCATATGAAGAAAATCCCGGGACTGCCCCTTTCAGTGAGCCGGAGACACAAATTATGCGGAAATTGTGTGCATCATTCGAACCACATATATGGGTTAACGTGCATTCCGGAATGGAGGCAAGTATAACTTTTAGTAGTATGTCTTTCTGCTGTTTGTGTTGTAAGTTTTTTTGCATATGTAAAGGATAATATTTCAAGATTTCCCCATGACTTGTTTTAGAATTTAGGGCTTAGAGGAGACCTTGTAGGATTCACTCCCAGAAATTTTGGAGAATAATTCTTTCTAGTTTCTTTTGTGAATGAAATACTGATTCTAGGTTGTTTATGTCATTTTCTCCAGGCTCTATTTATGCCATATGATCACAAGAACACGACTCCTGAAGGATTACCTTCTCAGAGAATGAGATTAATGCTTGAAAAGCTGAATCGTTTTCAACTGAAAGATCGTTGCTTAGTTGGATCTGGTGGAGGCTCAGTCGGGTTTGTATCACTTACTCATGCCTTGCTGTTTTTGTGGTTTACATTTCGCAGAACAAGTTTTGTATTTGGAGCATAACAAATAGATTTGACTTGTATCAGACTTGAAGTTTGTCTAGGACTTGCCTAAATCTTTATTGTCATGACCCTAATATTGTTTATTGTGCATGCTGCCCTTGTAATCGTCAGAACTTTTAATATGTTTATTAAGCTCTATGCTGTTGCATGCTGTACTGCGTAAGCAATAGACTTGATAATACCCCAACCAGAAGTTCTGAAATATTTTTTTGAGACCATTGCTATTCCATTGCTTTTTTTATAAAAAAAAAAAAGCACATCCAGTGGAGGACGGAACATTCTAGTCCATCCGAGGTTAGGATTTGATGTACTGTATTTCTTAGCATACTCAAAAGCAATTGAACTATGACAAGCTTTTGCATTGGAGCTACCTGCAGTGCTGTGCATGCACAAAATTTAAAGAATCAACCTACTTTAATCCTCTATAAATTGACTTTTTATGTTTTAGTTACTTGGCTTCAGAAAGGAGATTTCCGATTCAGTTATTCCCAACACTATTGCTTTCCTGTTAGATATTGTGCAATATGCTCATCATATATCTACTAGTGAGTGTATTCTATTTCGCTACTAAAAATAGATATTAAGCCACTGAAAGAAAATAGATGTTAAGCCGCTTATGTATAAAGGAATAATGATAAATTAACATCACACGTGTGCATCTGATTTCGTCCTTTTGCCTACCCTTTTTTCTGTAAGAAATAAGAATGATCACAATTTCCTCCCTTTGAAGTAAATATTAGGGTCACCATTCACTTATTGTCTATCCTTAGATTTAACTTTTTCCCTACCCTAACTACAACCTTATACACTTGTACAGGTATTTAGCTCATGGGACAGCAACTGATTATATGTATGATATTGCAAGAGTACCGATGTCTTTCACCTTCGAGGTTTGTCTTCATTTATCAATTTATATACACGGCTAAAGTCCTTGCTCGATTCCAAGTATTTTTACTGATAGTTTAGTGTCCAATATGTATACATGATGCATGCTTCTGTTGGTTGGCAGATATATGGTGATAGCACGGCCTCGTCAAAGGACTGCTTTAAGATGTTCAATCCCATCGACATCACCACCTTTAATGTATGTTATTACGTTTCTTTGATGATGCATCTTTCTTTCTTATGTGCATGATTTTACGAGTAAAAAGGGTTGACAGTTAGTAAAACCATTTATTCGAAAACACTCAGGCCGTTTTTTTCAATCTGAATTGCAGAGAGTTCTCAATGATTGGTCTGCAGCATTCTTTACACTGTTCAGTTTAGGTGGAATCCAGATGAAGGAACTTCATCCAAATGCATCCAGTTTTGAGAAGTGGGTTTCTATCGACGATTATCTGAATGGTTATTTAATGGAAAGGAAAAGTCGATATGGGAAGAAAATGGAAGTGCTTGAGCTAGGAATGCAGGAGATTAGAACATATTTTAGATTGTTCTTATTATCATCAGTTCTATTGATGTTTATGTTTTGTTCTAGAATCTCAAAGAGCGGTCGACAAATTGTTTCTGCTATGTCCTTGTGAAAGGTATTCTTTGCTGCCCTTGAGATTTAGCTAAACAGTTTTTTTTGAGAGCTGTAAAAAGTGAAAAGGGGGTATGCCAAATTATTCTTTAGCTGTGTAATTTATTCACTGATTTCTTTTCTTCTGCTTCTCTATAGAAATGGTAGAGCACAGAAAAGGCTCTTATATCAGTTAGGAATTGAATTGTTAACATTGCTTGGGAGTGTGGAAAGATAAATCAGATTTTTGCCATGTCTTATGAGTATTTTCTTTTTCTCGTTTCTTTCTGTGGTTTCATCTTGAGCTTAAAATGCTTCTAAGACCACCTAGCCAAACTAACAGCTTGTTTGGATAATTGTTACGTCTCGTTTCATAATGTATCGTATTGTATTGTTTAATGATATAATGTTTGGATAGATTGTATCATTTGCCATCGTTTCATGTTGTCATGCACCAACAATATGAAGAATAAATCAACATTAGTAAGAAAAAAAATGATATGGAGTTGAATTATTATATAAAAAAGTAGGGTAAAAGATAAAATATAATTATTAATAATAAGGGTAAGATGAAAGAAAAAAATACACCGTATTTAAAATAACAATATGATACAATACAACCAGTAATAATCATCCAAACAAGTTGTAAACAGGAAGCAAACAATGAAGAAATTTATAGTTGTAAACAGGAAGCAAACAATGAAGAAATTTATAGTCGAAAACAATTACCACCATATGGCTTGCTACGTGTGATTAAAAAATGAGAAAAAATATATTATTGATGAAATCATGGTTTTACTTCATTTTAAGTAGAGCTGTCAAAGTGGATCAGTCCAGCCCAAGCCTCGTGGGCTTTTAAATGTGGTAGGCTAGTATGGGCCGGCTCGTCATTTGAATGGGTCTTAAAATGGCTAGCCCAACCCAACCCTAAGAGGGTCGCGGGCTAGGGCGGGTCGTCCTTTCAATTTTTTTAGAAAAAAGAATTTCTTTAAATCTTTAAATGTTTTTTCGTGATATAGTTGATTAATCATATAAACAACTTTTGTTTGCTTAGAGCATACAAAAAACTTGATATTTAACGAGGAATCTCGTAATTGAAATGCAAATTCTCTATATCTCTAGCTCTTCTTTTTTAAGTTACATGAATATTTTCTTAATACTTTTCTTTCATTTTCCTCATTTTCAAGGATTGCTTTTATAAGTTTATATGCTGAGGTTTTTTTAATTTAGGAGTAACATCATTTGCTGATTTTGTCATTATAGTTCATAAAATTTTAAAAATTCCAGAAATTCGCTAGTGGCCAATTGTTTTTTTTGTGTGTTTTTAAAATTGATCTTTTTCTATACTGAAAAGCAGTTTAAATATTATAATATATTAAAGTGATCTAAACCGATCATTGGCTACTTAAAGTAATATTTTATTTTGAAAAAAGATTATTATTGGCCACCAAAAAGTTTTCGATTTTGTTATTAATTAAGCAAAAGAAAACATAATTTTGTCATATTACATGCATGTCAAAAATTTGAATTTTAGCTGATATGGAAGGATAAATGAACAATCTAAGGTTAGGAATGTGGATTATAGCTAGGGAAAAAGGTCAAAATTGTCCTACTATGCGAAAAGGATGAAGTTTACCCTCCGTTATACGATACTTCTGAAAATACCCCTACCATTACCCAAACAGTTCAGATAAACCCTTCCTCCGTTTAATTACACGTGGCACTAGACTTTGATGAAGTGAACGTGTCACCTCATCACCCAACCCATCTTACCCATTCCTACTTCTTAAACTTCTTTAAGTTCTCTCTCCGGCACATCGGAGTTATAAGATTCCTCCTCTCTCCCATAGAAAGGAGTTTGAACAAATTCCTATCGTCTTTTCCAGTATGTTGTACTTTTTGAAGACAAATTATTATGGAATGCGTTTATCTATAAGTAAATCTACTCCTCTATTTTTCAAATTAATTGTTTTACTTTTTAATGTACTGGCTCAAGTGCCACAACTCAATACTTGTTGCCCTATTCTGGTTTTTAAAGTAGGGAATAACTTGTTTTGAAAAACTCATTCCATGTTTACACATTTGAAACATTTTCACTGATTTAATCTTTCCTTAATTTAGTCGCATCTAAGCAAAATGGGACTCCACATATAATTGGAACATATCAAAGTATATGAAATTCTTATTTGCTTTCTTGTGATTAATTAATGGGTCTGAAATTGGAGGGTGTACTGGTTTTCCTTTTGACTAATTATAAATCAGATTATGAGAAAAAAGTATTATGAAGAAGGGGAAAAAACTATTAAGATCTTAAATATATAGATTTTCATATTGCGAGTAAAATTCAGCCGTTTGAAAGCAGATATTAATGGTAAGTAATTTACCGAATAATTTTGCTTTCTTACCATACAAAAATATTGTCTGTCAAGATTACTTATTACTTAGATTTGTATATTATAACATGATTCCAGTGATCATAGTGGTGTTAATAGTGACAATGACAGTGGAGGGGATGAGGTGCTAACGGTGGAAGAAGAAGTGGTGGGAAGGGTAATTAAAATGAGTTGGAATAATGAGGTGGCATGCCACATAGTGTCCACCTCATTATGATGTCAGTGCCACGTAGGATTTGGCATCCACCTTGGACAACTCTAACAGAAGAAGGGTATAATTGAACTATTTGGGTAACGGTAGAAATATTTTTAGACGGATAGTATAACAGAGGGTAAAGTTGATCCTTTTCGCATAGTGAAGGGACATATTTGACCTTTTTCCATTATAGTTAATAGTTTTTTAAAAAAAAATTAATATTAAATATTTTATAGTTAATTAATTTGAATTTATAATATATGGTCCCTGGCCCAGCCTCAATCAAGCCTCAAGAACCAGTGGGCTGACTTGTGCCGGACTTATAAGCCTCGGATTTAAATGGGCTAAAAAAATCTTAGCCCAACCTTACCAAAGTAGCAGGCTGGGTTGGGCTGGCCTCACGGGCCAAGCTCATTTTGACGGCTCTAACAAAACAAGTTTCTTTTTAAATAAGATAGTCACTATAAGAAGAAACTTGACAACGTACTTGTATACGGGTGAGACATAGCCCGTGGAACATCTCGGTTCTCGATGAAGTAAATTGAGCAGAGACGTGATCGTAAAAAATCGAAATTGGAGCAAGAAGTTCCTCGAGTCGCGGTTCGGCCAATCGGAGGAACCGGGGCCACGCCCCCCAGGACCGATTTGAATCCCAGAACTTCGGAGAGAATTACCACATAATCGAGCATGACTAACAAAAGGTCGTGATATCTGTACGCGGCCGGATGTCACGGCGTCAACCTCGGCACGTATCGGCAGAAAATCAGTGATTAGTAAAATAAAAGATTTTTACCTTTTATGAAATTGTACTTAGGGTAAAACTTCCCTACTATATAAAGGAGAGTCTAACTATTCATTAGAGAACTATTGTAACACGTATACCAAGTCAATATACTCTTATTTTCTTTGTTATTCAAAGTTTTTTACCTCTGCTCGTCAGTTCTTTATTATTACGATCCCAGGATCGAAGACAAGCATTACATTAAAGATGTTAATGAGTTCGAGTTCACTCCCCATAATTGGTTTGACAATTTACTACGTCCTTTATCTGTTTAATCAACGATTCTTATCATTTGTACTGAATTGATCCGCGTATCCTTAAAATCACATACAAATTTAATTGTTATTCTTTTTTTGAGTAAACAGTTTGGCGCCCACTGGGGGACTAAGAATAATAGTAGCAATTTGGTACAAATTTCCATAACGCACTCTGCTTTACTCTTGTTCTTTGAGATTTTAATTTCGGATAAATTTAAGAATGTCAAACTCTAAATCTGCTCACTTGAACGTTGATGCTGAGTCTGGACGCCATGGCGAGAATAACAATGTAGTGCCCAGCAACAGGCCCCCCTGTTGATCCCAACGGAGCCCTGTGAGCATGTGATTTTTGTCTCGTTTAATTACTCCCATAAAATTCATTAGAATTATGATTTTTCTTTTATTATTTAAATTTTTAGGAATTAATTGCATGATTTTGCGTTTTGTTTGTATTTTTTTGGTGTGCATTGTTAATGATAATTCTTAAGAATACAAAACTACTGCATGAGCATTTAGGATTGAATTTTACATATTTTTAGGATTAATTAGTAATTAGGCTTGTACGAAAATATCAAAATTATAAAGAAAGTTGGATTTCTTTGGGTTTGATTTTTATTTTAGTTTTAGGTTTGTTGATTTCTTTTTGGTATTAGGCTAATTGTATCTTAATTAGGTATTTGAAATTAATTGTGAGGTTTAAATTCTTAGTTTGATTTTAAATAAATAAAAAAAAGAGAAAAGGAAAAAGAAAAGAGAAAAAAAAACAAATAAGGGAAAAGAATTAATTGAGTAAAGAAAACCAAACAGGCTACCAAAAGAATAAATATTTGGGCCTAGGTTTATTCCAGCCCAAACCAACCCCGGATACCCGTTTCAATTTAACCCAAACCCGTTAGTCCACCTGGTCCAGCTTTCCCCCCGTCCCAAAAAAACCCCGTTTTAATAAGTATAATCCTGGCCGTCGAGGATCTTTGATCCTACGGTCAGGAACTAAGGACCATTTGATATTAAAGTGTCGGAACACCCCTACCCCCCCCCTCCCAAGTAGACTCTCTCTCACCCCCATTCTTAGAGAACGTAACGCCACTGTCTACCGCCCTAGACCGTCGCCAGAAATCGCCTCAAGGCGGCGGCCGGTCATCAAACCTCACCAAATTAATACCCTGAACTCCCTTCGTTCTCCTTTTTCCAAATCCCCAAACCCCATACCTCAAAGCCTAGCCAATCTTCTCGAATATCAAATCGAAATTCCGGCCAAAACCCTAACTCCTCCAAATCTCACCAAATTTACACCATGTGATCTCCTCACTTCCCTCGTTCCTAATCTATCATTAGTGGCCTTCGAATCTCCCCCAAGGTGCTTGAATTTTAGATCACAGAAGCGGCAGAACTCTAGAACTTCATAGGTGAGTTTTTTTTGTTTTTTTTTCGTTATTTGAATTAGTTTCTCCTCCACGACTGTCATTTCTTCATGATTAATCAATTTAGGTTTTGTTTTTCAGTATTGTTTACCAATCCATCTAGAATCAGTAATTGAATTTGTTTTCCTCTGTTCTTATTTGTTCGTTTGTTTGAGTTCTAATTCGCTGATAATCAATAGTACGAATTGATTCTTTTAATTTTGTCATTAGTTTAGGTGTAGTTCTTGTTCAGTATTCTAGGTTTAGTTTAAGTTTTTTGATTGTTCGTTTTATATCAATAAGGTCCCTCCTCATTTGATTAATTTTTCTTCATGTTAATTGATGCTGTTTTGTTTTAGTCTTTTATTTTGGTTTAATTTTGTTCTGTTTTTGCTTTGATTTTCTATTGGTTTGATTTTGTGCTTGGTTTCGATTGAGTAGTTCATGATTGTTACTGATAATTTGACCTTAGTTCAATTTCATTTGAATTGCTAATTGGTTTAGTGAATAAATTTAGTTTGGATTAACAGTTTAGTTAGATTTAATCTCCGTGTTTTGATTAGTCGGGTTGAATAATTAGTTCAACTTTAGGATGTGCTTGGATTTAGCTGAACTTTTTAATTCCTTTGAGTAATTAACTATAGTTACTAACCAAGGTAAGAGGGTTGAAGTTTAGTTTGTTTAGGGTGTGTAATTTAAGGGGAAGGATAAGGGTAGTATAGGTATTTCTAAATAGAAAATAATGCTGTAGTTGAAACTAGAACCTTCTAGAATCTTCTAGAAGAGGGTTTTAGTTAGAATTTCAGAAATGAGTGTTAAAACTTGAAAAACAAGTCAAAACTTTAGGGAATAACTAGCTAAAAAGTGAAAAGAAAAGAGGGACTAAAAGGTGTAACCTGAAAATCTGAGAGAGCCCTCAAATTTTGCCTATAAAAGACAGTCTTTACTGCCTTGTTTCACAAGTTTTACGATCTGAAAATTTGAATTTTAAAATTCAAAATAAAAGCTGAAATTTGAGAGTGTGAGAGTTCCTTCTAGATCTTAAATCTTCAAATAACCAAAAACAACAGAAAATATCCAAAAAACAATACTCTTCCGTTGAAGTTCCTTACAATAGTTTCGAATTCCAGCTCCTAATTCAAATCTCTAGCTTATATAATATCCAAAATGGTTTGAACATCCTTCTTTGTTCAGTAATTAAAGTTTAAAAGCTTCTGGAGTCAGTTTCGAGTTGAATCTGGTCTGTTCGAGCTCGTTATTTTGGCTGTTTACGGGACGTGTTAGTTGCTGGGTTCATTTCTGGGTTTGTGATACTGTTTTGGTTCTAGAACTGTTGTAAGCATGTGATTTTTGCCCTATATGAAAATAACTCCTAAAAATAGACAAAAATAATTTTAATTAATTTTTAGGTGTTTTTTTTATTTAGTTGCATTTCAAATATTTTTAACATTTTTAAAATCATAGAAAAAAATAATAATAAAAGTGTCACATTTTAATTTCATGCCACCTTAGGTTTAGTTTGCATTTAGGAATTAATTACATTGAGTTAATTGTGCTATTAATCAAAAATCACAAAAAATGATCATTTTTACATAGTTAAATAATTAGCTT
>MU721891.1:10567-20922 GCA_026770625.1 Nicotiana glauca
GATAAGCCCCCGTTTTTAGCCATAACAAGACAACCCCCCCCCCCACCCCCACTCCCACTCCAAACCCCCAAACAAAATGCTCTGTTCTTGTTTTTGCTCTTAAGATTCAACTCTCTACAATTCTTTTTTCATGTTTCTCTTTAAGTTTTGCATCAGTTGCTGTTGACCCCATTTCATTAAATCTATCAAAGATTCAATCTTTGACACAATGAATCATATTCAACCAACTTGTTTTGCAATTCTTTGTCTGTTCACCATTTTTCAAACAATCCCTCTTTGTTCATCAGCTCCACTAAACTGCACGGACACTGGTCGTTTGTGCACTTCTTTCTTGGCTTTTAAGCCCAGCCCAGAAGAGACTCTACCAGTGATTCAAAGCATGTTTGATGTGTTACCTAATGATATAACTATTGAAGGCAATGGTAAAGGTTATGTTTTTATAAGAAAGAACTGTACTTGTGCTTCTGGGATTAACAAGTACTTGACAAACTCCACATTTACTGTTAGAAAAAACAATGGATCTGTGTATAATATTGTTCTTGATGCCTATAATGGGTTGGCTTATTTTCCCTCGAATTTTACAAGGGAGGCAAAGAAAGGGGCAGTGGTGTCATTGAAGTTAATGTGTGGGTGCTCAAGTGGGTTGTGGAATTATCTTATGAGTTATGTGATGAGAGATGGGGATACTGTACAGTCTCTGTCAAGTAGGTTTGGTGTTAGTATGGATAATATTGAGACTGTTAATGGAATTGCTAATCCTGATAATTTCACAGTGGGCTCTTTATACTATGTGCCATTGAATTCAGGTATGAGTTTCCTTTCCCTCTTGTGATTTCTTTTTCTCTTTGATGATTTAGGACTTGGCTTGATTGATCTAATTGTGCTAGTTGTGGTAAAATGGGTGAGTTTGAATTTTGAACTGTTGTTCTTTTTTTGGTTGGGTGTTGGTGGGGGAGGGATGAATCTTTGTGCTAGAGAGATGTAAAGTCCTCTCATTTGTTAGAATTGTGAGAAGATCATGGACTATCTAATACTTGAGTCAAATTTGAACACAAGAATGATGTTCAAGAACCTAGTGAGCTTTAGACTTTTTGCATTAATTAGCGGAAAGTTGATTAAAGTGGATATAATGGGAATTAGCTTGGCATCCCATGGGGCATGGCGAAAATCAGTTGCCTCCGGTCAGTTAGAGAGTTTGGATTGAATGTATTAAGGGAAATGTGTATCTTGATGGTTAACATGCCTTCTAGCATACATCATATAGTATATCGGTCTCAACAATGCGTCCACTTGTATAGCACAATAATCATATCAAATGACTAGTAAGTGTGAGGACGACGTTGTCTGAAGATGAGCATATAGGTACAGAGAAGTGAGAGGGTGCTGCTGCTGAGAGATTATTAGTCTCAATGTTACGACTGCGCTACTTATCTACAAGTCCAATTTATTCTTGAGTGTGAAAGACTTTGCAAGATAAGTCTATGCAACTTTGCGAGGCTCAATAACTATCTTGTATTCACTCATCGTCAATAGCTTTTCCTAATAAGTCTCTTTTGGCTAAAATTGCTATACTTCAACAACTGTTTGTCTGTCCAGTTCCTGGTGATCCATATCCTGTGGAAAATCACACTGTTCCTGCTCCTGTTCCAGCACCTGCTGCTGCTGATATTTCAGGTATTATCAATTCTTCATAGCTTATGAGCGCTCCTACTTTCCTATTTGCTGATACGTTTCAAGACACCATATTCGTTTGTAGATTTAAACCCAAGCCAAATGATTTAACTAGTCATGGCATGTCAAGTTTTTGTGCCCTTCTTTCTCTTGGTTCTTGTGAGGCAGTCTTACGTAGATCTGTCACTGGAACAAGTGATATATCCAAGAATTTGATTACATTCTGCTATGAAATTCAATGAAAAATCCAAATTTTTATTTGACTCTAAGGTTTCGTATTAGCAGTCGACTGACTTTAGCTTTATTCTATCACTGATTAAAAAAACATTTGCTTTATTCTATCACCAACTGTTGGCTGCTCTAAATCTTATTTGTCCTTCAGCTTAATGTATACGCCTCAGTTATGTGGTAAATGTCAAGCTCATATATTCCTTTTATGAGAAAACAACAACAACAACAACGGCCCAGTATAATCCCACAAGTGGGGTCTGGGGAGGGTAATATGTACGCAGACCTTACCCCTACCCCGAGGGGCAGAGAGGCTGTTTCCAGGAGACCCTCGGCTCAAGACCTTTTATGAGAAACAATAATTTATTAAAAGAAAATGAACAACATAAAGGAGGAGGACAAGGTATCCTCATTATTAATAGGTGTTACCTCAACCATTTGTCAAATGTGTTCACTGTATCCATTGTATTTTTTCTTGCTTCTTGACACTTTGGATTCATAAAACAAATCATAGTAAACATTTCCCTGTCAGTCATGTGAATTCATCTATGGAGTAACCTTGTAAGTCATATTTGATTTTTCCTTTCTATGCTGGTTTGCTAAGTTCTTTACATGCTACAATTTTTCTTCAAAATAGAAAGATCCTCAAAAGTATTTCCAGACTCCGTATCTCGGTGGAGTTTCCCACAAGTGATGCATTTTAGATGCTACCTTTCTTATGCAGTATATAATCCCCAAAAGCTCAATTTTGTCTGCAGAAATTAAGGAGAATCATAAGAGTCATGCACTTTACTGGTGGATAATTGGGGGTTTGGGTGTTGGTCTTCTTCTCCTAATTGCCGTCATTCTTGCTTTTGTTTCCTGGAGGTCGTCAAGTTGTTTTTCCAGAAGTGAGAGAAGTCACACAGCAGGTTCAAACGAGAAGATTTCTCATAAGTTCCAGGTTCTTCGAAATACAAGTTTCTGTTGTGCATCAGGAAGATACATCTGCGGTGATTCGGGGGACAGGAAAGAACCTAATGGAGAATCTAGTGACCAACAGATGAATATTCCAAAAGGTAGGAACATAGAGATGCATGCGTCTGCTGCTTTCAATGCCTGTAGAATTCTTTAAAAATTTGATGCATGAGACCAAGTCATTTGCTTCTTACATATATTAGTATGTGCGATCTAATGTTCTAATAGCCATCAAAATAAGATCATAAAGGGGGGAAGATGTGTGTATTTTGGTTTCACCATCATGCAGGACTTCTCGATACGATAATTTACTATTTCGGCATCCTGCAGTTATAGGGACTGATGTCTTTGACATGGAAAAACCTCTCGTTTTCATCTATGAAGACATTCTATCTTCTACTGATGGATTCTCTGACTCCAATCTTCTTGGTCATGGAACCTATGGTTCTGTCTATTACGCCATTCTCCGCAACCAGGTTAATTTTTCTCTACTTCACCTATCTTGATACATTTCCTGTGGAAATGGCCAATCAACTTGCTTATCACTTTGAAACATTATAACCTTTCAGGAAGTTGCGATCAAAAGAATGACAGCCACTAAAACAAGAGAATTTACTGCTGAGATGAAAGTTCTATGTAAAGTTCATCATTTGAATTTGGTAATGAATACTGAATTTCACTGCAGCACCCTGAGTTTTTTGTTTTCAGAGCTTTATGATAGTGCTACATCAATTCAAAATTTTGACTCCTGTCTTGGTATTATTTTGTCAAGGTAGAATTGATCGGTTATGCAGTCAGTAATGATGAACTATTCCTCGTTTATGAATATGCCCAGAAGGGTTCTCTTAAAAGCCACTTGCATGATCCTCAGAACAAAGGTTCACATCTTCAAGATAACCATTTAGCTCAGAATTTATTTTGGTGAATAAGCTAGATGATCTGACCTCTTATTTTGTGTAGGCCATACACCACTCTCTTGGATAATGAGAGTCCAAATTGCACTTGATGCTGCTAGAGGTCTGGAATACATTCATGAGCACACCAAGCCGCATTATGTGCATCGAGATATAAAGACAAGCAACATCCTTCTTGACGATTCTTTTAGAGCAAAGGTTTGTTGTGGTCCCGGGTTTTGTCTTTTGTGGTTGTCAGTTTCGAACCCAAAGAATATCTCATTGCCTTTGCTTTGCGAACAGATTTCAGATTTTGGTTTGTCAAAACTTATGGGGATAACGAATGATGGAGAAGCCTCTGCAACACGAGTTGTTGGAACCTATGGCTATGTAGCTCCAGAGTAAGCAACAGAACCAGCAATAAGCAATAATACAAATTTGAAACTTGCTTCTCCCTGATTTTGTTTGTTTCTCTTGCCGTTGCAGGTATTTGAGGGACGGCTTGGCAACTACGAAGACTGATGTGTATGCATTTGGTGTTGTTCTTTTTGAGATGCTGACAGGGAAAGAAGCCGTCACCCGAACTGAAGGCAATGTGATGAAAACTGCAGAAAGACGTTCGCTAGTGTCCCTTGTAAGTCTAATTGCTCACTAACTGTTCAAAATTGAAGATCTTCCTTGCGGATTCTATTTCCCAATGTTGCCACTTCTATTCTGTATGTGAGAACTCGTTGTCTGTTGTTATGTATATAGCTACACTGTTGTACTGTGTCTATGTATAGGTATACATAATGTGTAACCATAAACATATAAACTTACAAACATTTTATATGCACACTAGAAATCAATTATCGACAGCAACTAATGCTACATAATTGCAGATGCTGGCAGCTCTGAGGAACTCTCCAGACTCCACTAGTATGACAAGCTTGAAAGACCAGCTCGATCCCAGTTTGATGGACTTATACCCTTCTGACTGTGTTTTCAAGGTAAGTTGCAACTTTTACATTTACATTTGTCAAACTTGTAGCAGTTCAATTTGTAATTTTGTACCTCATCTACATTGAACGGAATAATAAACAGATAGTTTAAGATGGGAAAAGAATTGCCCTGTTATTGTCTTAGTTTTTTTTGGGGGGGGGTAGATGAAGTTTAGTTATTATGACAGTGACATCAATGACTGAATTTCTAATGAGATTTCAGAGCTTGTTTCATTGTGTTCATTTTGCGACTTATTCCATCATTGATGTATTCATTTGGCTAGGTGGCTATGCTGGCTAAGCAATGTGCGGATGATGATCCAATATTGAGACCAGACATGAAGCAAGTGGTGATTACGCTTTCTCAAATACTCTTATCTTCTGTGGAGTGGGAAGCAACTCTTGCTGGGAACAGTCAAGTGTTTAGTGGCATTGTGCAGGGAAGATAAGTCCTGAGATTGGTCACAGAATACCAAATGAAGCACTTTCCTCACTTTTATGTACATAATAGTCATGTTATTTGAAGTCAAATCTTCTCCATTCTTACCCATTCTGGTCACTGCTGTTATATCATTCTTTACAAAGTAGCCTTCTGTTTTTATTTGTCTAGTGCACTTAGTAATTTCTCATATAGTGGATGTATTTTGTTCGTATTTCTTTCTTGAGATAATTAACGGGAGTTTAAGCTGCAGTTTTGTATTTAATTTGTTGTACAAAATCTCAAGTATTATTCGAAATCGTTGAAGTTACATTACATTCTTTTGCCAACGGGCTGTCTATTTACAATTGTGTTTTCTTATTTTTTATGATCATGTTAAAAGTTATTGGATTGGTTCATATGATATTTGGATAACATTCTATATTCAAGATATGTTGGCTTACATACTGAATAAGCTGCAAAACAATCAAGAGGAGCTCTAGAGAACTGTCTTCAAGATTGTCATCTATAATAGTTTGTCGTCTAAATCAAGTTTAAATTCATTGAGTTATAGATCAAATGATTTTGTGTTCGAGGCGATTAAATCTACAAGTGTTGTTTTGAAGTGGTTGTGAGTTTTAACACTATAAATTCAAGATCAACAAGTTCAGAATCAAGCAATCAAGTCCTTGAATCAAAATTCAAGTTCAATAAATTCAAGCTCAATAATCTTCATATAAAGTATTACAGTCAGACCTCTTTATAGCAGAATCCTTATAACACTTCACAATAAAGGTCGATCTTTTTTAGGAACCAAATTTATTCTTCTGTTATAATATATGTTCTCTATAAAAGCAATTCGTTATAACGTTCAAAAATATCCGAAATAAACAAGGCTGTTATAAAGAGATTTGACTGTATAAGTTAAAAATTACGTATCGTACTAGAGGACTACTAGAAAAACCAACAAACATTTCAACTACTAACTAACTTGAAAATCCTAGTAAGTTCTGGCCCAACCTATAGGAGTTGTTACGCCACAACTAGAGAACTACTAGATAACAAATTCAGAACAGATTGAGCCAAACTGACATAAATTCTTATGAAGTACAAAATTTACCATAACATGATAATATCAGAGACAGAAAATACTAAGTTCTTCAAATCCAGCCATAAAAAGGACCAAATAGAAGAAAGACTATAACAAACTTCAGACAGGGAGTTTAATCCGTATATTATATTGGTTTGCTTTTACTTGCAAAGTGAAGCTAATATGCGACGAGGTGGATTGAAAGGTTTCCTGGAGTGAAGAACAGCCAAATTATCAATCAGCAAGACGTCGCCTTTCTTCCATGGAATTGCAACACTTTCATCCTCAAGGATTCTTAAGCAATCATGTATAACTTCAGCAGGCAAAGGCTGACCATCTCCAAAAGTGACTGCTTTCACAGGATCATTTCTAGAATCTTTCCAACCGGTATATGCAGCTACCATGCTATTAAACCATATTTTCTGTTGCCTTTCTTGGTTGAATTTGATGCCTGGTATAGGGCCCATTACGGTTTTCACTCCATCATCTATCCATTCCAGCTTCATGCCCAACTTTGCAGCCCTGTTAATTAAAATGCGCGCGTCAATGAATCATTGTACAATTTCGTAGGGCATTGGGTTTCTTAAACAACACTAGCAACCTATTGACCCTTCATCATAGAGGAAAATACCGTACAAACAACTGGAGTTGAATCAAAGGTTTCTTAAACAACACTAGCAACCTATTGACCCTTCATCATAGAGGAAAATATCGAACAAACAACTGGAGTTGAATCAAAGGTATACCCTCACCACTACGTAAAGTATTCAGATTAATAAGTCTTTTGGGAAATGGGTGCAGAAAGATCACTGCAACTTAAGAAAAACAAAATGAAGACCAACAAAAATAACAACCTTTATTCTTAAGTAGATTTTTCTAAGGGAAAAGTAGAATGCAGGATAATTTCTCAGTTTTCTTGTCTTAGAGAAAATTCCCGAACAAATCAGCTCTTATAGGATGGCTACTTGAAAGCAAAGTAAGTAGACTATTCTGCTTTGGAAAGAAATTACTGAGCTGAACTATTCTTTTCCTCTTCTCCAGAGCACAAGAATCAAGCAAGCAAAGTGCAATATCGATGATTTACTTTAGTTTTGGTAACAGTCTCATCCGTCACAATATTTTTGCCTTATCCACCTTTTTATACCACTGCACAATAGACCTTATGTTGTTTAAATGGTGCAATACCTAAAGTCTTAAAGCTTCTACTTCTCTAAAGTACTAGAATCAGATAAGCTAGTAAGCGAGGTAGATACTAATATTCTATTTTAGTTCAGAAAATAGTCTCGTACCTAAAGAGGGTCTTCAATGAATAATGCTCATGTTATCGAAAGCACCAATAATTTTTTTTTTGTTTTGAAAGCTAGTCAATTATAAAGTTGAAGATCCTCGATTAAAACAATCTTTCACTTTGTCTGTTTACTATTAAAGGTATATTGCTATATGGGTGCGACTATAAAATGAGTTTTCTTCCTTGAAAACTCTTTTAGGCACGAGAATGTTGTTAGAACTAAAATAAAGCATTCATATTGTAACTCACGTACTAGCTTATCCGATTCTAGGCCTTTGGTAATAAAACTCTATAGCAGACTATAGGTACCGCACCATTTGAACAACATAATCTAAGATTTAGGTGACTAAAGTGGTAGAAAAGGAGGACAAAGGCTGGGCTACATTTATGTGACAGACAAGACTGTTGCCAAAACTAAAATAAAGCATTCATATTTTATCTTGTCGACTTGCTTATCTGATTCTACTGCACCATTTGAACAATGTAATTTCATGAAATCGGCAAGTCAGGTGATAGAAATAACATCAACCACTAGCTGGAAAAGTAAAGATGTCAAAAGAACATCTTTTTCACCACTTTTCCGATATTATATCTCTCCCTGCTCCTCCAATATGTAAGGCTAAGCTTTTGCATCATTACTGCTAGATTTAAAGTCAATAGAAAATATAGATAGTGCAAGCAAGTTGTAAGTTAACTCATCTAGCTGCTAAAACAGTGAAAAAGAATGTGCTCCAAGCAACGGAGAGACAAGTTAAAAGAAAATACAGGAGCAAAGCGCGAACCTTTCTTCAGCCACGCTCTTGTCCTTAGTTAAAAATGTTGACTTCCAGCCTCGGCCAATTGGGGAAGAAGGATTATCATCTTCTCCTAATACCCTTATATAAATTAAGCCATGGTCTTCCAATCGCTCAACAAAATCAGGATACTTGTTTTTCATCTTCTCATACACAACATGACTTAGCACTATTGGAGTTTCTCCTCCACTTCCAGGTTCAACATCACAAAAGAAAAACAATTTTGATGGATACTCGGGAACCTACTCCAAGAAAATAAAAATTCCAAAATTAATATCCAATACAATTAACTAAAGAATATCAAAGAATCTTGACTCTTGATCTTATAACATAGGGAAAAGTGTATTGATTTTCTTTGTATTAACAGTTGATAATAAGGGCTTTCTACTACTAGCACCTGTTTTTATCCAGTCTTGATTTAATAACCACCAATATGTTGGAATAAACCCCGTAAAAATAGTATTCACAGTATTAGTGATAAACACAGAACACTAAGTTATGGCTAAATCAGCAAGAATAGAAATGCAGCAATAATGACACCAAGATTTTACGTGGAAACTCTTCTGAATAAGGGAAAAAACCACGGCCAAAAAGAGCAACTGATATCACTATAGTGAGGAATTTTACACTGTGTAGTAACGAGTAAAAAATTCTCCTAAGACCACTACACCCTCAAAAGAAATAAACACTCTTTTGCTTTTTCCACCTCACTACAATATCTCTCACAATCTATTTTTTTTCACAAACTATTTTCTTATAGTTTATGGAATATCTTGCTCTCTTTTTTCTCTGTTTTGTTGGTGTGTAAAAATGAGAGTTGAAGCTCTCCTTTTATAGTCAAAATCTCACTCTCTAAAGCCTACAATATTTGACAATTTGCATACCCTTTACACAATTTCAACAAGGTTGGCTACCAAACCAAACCAAGTCAATAAAATTGGCTACCAATATTTGACCAATTCAACAAGGTTGGCTACCAAACCAAACCAAGTCAACAATATTAGCTACCAAACCATTTGACTGAGATGGACACCATATCAATCTCCCCCTATAGTCTCATTCATCTAGAGAAGGTAGCAATGTCTTCTAGTCTGAGTGCATGCCGACAAGTTCTTTGCATAGCTCGAACTTGTCTCTTGATACCACCTTGGTTAGCATATCTGCAGGATTTTCACTCGAACGAGTAATTCTCATGCCCAAAATCTGCTTAGCATGACCCAAGTCTTTCATTGCAAAAGACTTATTCAACTGTTTCTTCAACTCGTCAATCTTGGAAGCATTCCTGCCCACAATCAACATATTATCCACATATAGCAAGAGGATGATAAAATCATCATCAGAAAATCTTTGCACAAACACACAGTGATCTAAAGAAGTCTTTTTGTAGCCTTGCTCCCCCATAACATACTCAAACTTCTTATACCACTGTCTGGGAGCTTGCTTCAATCCGTATAGACTCTTCTTAAGTTTGCATACAAGATTTTCTTTACCTTTTACCTTGAAGCCCTCAGGTTGTTCCATATAGATCTCCTCTTCTAAGTCACCGTGAAGAAAGACAGTCTTTACATCCATCTGCTCAATCTCCAAATCAAAACTAGCAGTCAAACCAAGAACTATCCGAATGGAGGACATTTTCACGACAGGAGAAAATATTTCGTCAAAGTTAATACATTTCCTTTAACTAAATCCCTTGACAACCAATCTAGCTTTGTATCTCGGCTTCAATCTATGTTCTTCAATTTTAAGTTTGAACACCCATTTGTTCTTCAAAGCTCTCATGCCCTTACGCAATTTCACCAACTCATAAGTATGGTTCTCATGCAGAGATTTTATCTCATCTTGCATGGCTTCAATCCATTGATCCTTGTGCTCATCTTCTATAGCCTCCGCATAACATTTAGGTTCTCCCCCATCAGTGAGTAATACATACTCATCGGGTGAATAACGGGAGGAAGGAGTACGGGGTCTAGAAGACCTCCTGAGTGGAATATCTAACTCTTCCACAGCTTCGTGAGTAGGAGCATCTACCTCATCAA